>VMDR010001767.1:0-112256 GCA_007922815.1 Macrotus californicus
CTGGCTTTTGGCTTGGGCCTGACAGCTCCCATCTTTCTTGGAGGCTGTGAATAGAAACCGAGCTCTTTGTCCTCGGGAACAGACACATGTTTAAGATAAGCTACCTTAATTATAGAATGAGCATGTGGTAGGCGCATCCTCAGCTTTGTTAAGTCCAGTTCTCGGAATGTCTTTTGTAGGAATTAAACAGCCTACCCTTCAGTAGCCGTTTCTGGTCCGTTTCTGCACCAGACACGTTGGCATGACTCTCATCTTTGACTCCTTTCCCTTTCTCTGCAGAAAGGACCTAAGTGTGAAATACCCTGAAGACCTTCCCATCACCCTTCCAAATCTGCTGAGGTTCATTTTGCATCACTCAGACCCTGCTTCTGTCCCCCAGAACTTGGCTAACCCTCCCACCAAAGAGTGTCTTCAGAGCGAGGCAGTCTTACAGCAGGGGCACATCTCCCATTTGGAGAGGGAGATCCGGAAGCTGAGGGCCGAAATCAGCACCCTTCAGCGAGCACAAATGCAGGTGGAGGCCCAGCTTTCGAGTGCCCGCAGGGATGAGCACCGGCTGCTGCGGCGGCAGCAGACCCTGGAGAGGCAGCACAGCCTGCTCCAGCTGCACAGTGAGCAGCTGCAGGCCCTGTATGAGCAGAAGACCCAGGAACTGGAGGAGGTGGCCCAAAAGCTCCAGGAGCTAGCTGATGCCTCAGAAAACCTGCTCACTGAGAACACATGGCTCAAGATCCTGGTGGCGACCATGGAGCAGAAACTGGAGGGCAAGGACGGAGCTGAAAATCTCACTCCCCCGGAGGAGGTGCACTCTGACTACCCTGAGCCCTCAGGGGCCCCCTGGTTACTTGGCAACAGCCCTCCACCTGCCAATATCAGCTCCCCGCTGGCGGCTGAAAGGAGCAATGAGAATAGGACAGACTAACCTTTTAAATGACATGAAATCAGAGATGAAAACTGTACATTGGGAATATATTTATGCAAATTTTATTGAAATTTATTGTAAATAAAGATTTTCTCAGTGGTCTAGAAAATCAACGTGAATGTCATTCAGCTTTTATTGAACAGGGATGACATCCCTTGCACTTATTGCACAAACTTGGTAACTTTGAGACAAAAACAGTAGCACAGTCCACTTGAAGATTTGTCTGAAAAATCAGTCCATACTTTAGTGGCTCAGTGTCAGAGTTCCCTCCCCATTCTCCTACGGTTGCCATTGCGATGACATAGAGGATGAAAGGTTAGTTTCTTGACTGAAAACTTGGACGCAACATGGGCTATTCAGAAAGAATTCAGTGAGAGGTCATAACTTACTAAGCCAGTTAGTTGAGTGTGTGGTTCAGGTGTCTACGCTAAAAAAAAGTAGTATTATGATAAATAACAGTGAGAGCTATTACGTGGGTGTTCACCAGTTCTACAGGCACTTTCACTTTCCTTCTAGAGACCCCCATGACTGCCTCACTGTGCCTGGGACCCTCACCCAACACAGCCTCCATGCTCACGGGCTGGCTTCAGGCTGCGAAGATGTCATCTCTGGCAAGCAGGGAGTGGGATGAAGAACTTCCAGAAGTGAAACTGAGGAGAAAGCGACATTTCAGCATTTCAAAACCAAAACTTCACTGGCACAATAACGACCTCAGGGCAAGCCTGACAGACAAGTGTTGGTCATTTTCAGGGTCAGGCTCAGAGACTGAAAATGCAAGTCCCAGGTGCTCCTGGGTTGTAAGGTGACAGACGGCCTAGGTGTACACTGCTGGCTACAGACAGTAGAGGTAGAAAGCTTGGAAGTTCTGGAATGCGAGGGGAATGACTCCAATGTCCCTACACTTCCAGTTTTTCTTGAGCATCCTTCATTAGAAAGCAAACCTCCCTGATTTTTAAGTTGGCACCTTTGGAACTTGTCCCTGCTGCCAGCCCACAGGGCCTCTGCTGACTTCCAGCCTCTCTCTCATGCTTGGCCATCCGCAGTTAGGGGCCAAAGACGTTTCTTCTTGCCTTCAGCTCAGATTGCCTAACTAGCTACCCGTCCCCCTTCCCCCAAGCTATTACTTAATGTTTGATCCCCAATTTAGGCATAGGCTGCTAAAATAAATGTTCCCTAAGCTCCCTCCTTGGGGTTCTAGAAAGTAGATTAGTTCAACATGCTTTTTAGAGGAGACTTGAATGAGGCCATAGATAAACCACCTTCAGCCTGACCAGGAGGTCAGGGCTGTGACGGTGGTGGGGCTGGCAGGCAAGGCCGAGCGCCCCTTGGGAGCAACCTGCCCTTGCTGCTGACAGGCCACTCAAGTGCTAAGGGCCAGCGCACCTAGGTTAAGCCAGGGCTGGCCTCCAGTTTATTACCAAAGACGCTGATACAAGCCATAGTTTAATTGTGATATAATGTGCTTACAGTAGGGGGAATAAAAACCTAAGCGAGTTCACTGAAGTGTACACAAGTGACATCTTGGAGATGCAGGCTGTGGAGGCGCTGGCCCGATCCAAGAGCCACTAACACTTCATAGTTTTGAAAACTTAAGTGCTCAACCGAAAACTCACTCTCCTCCCTGCCAGGTCCCCCAGGTGCCTACTAAGCTCAGGCAGCCAGGGTGTGTCCAGGGGCTCCTGTGCACACAAGCACATAAGAAATCTCTGTCCGCTGCACTCGGTGCTCTCCTAGTGGGGTCAGGGGACTCTCCTAGGCAGCCCGCTGAGGAAAATAAAGTCCAATACCCAGTGGGTGGGTGGTAATTAAGAAAGGAAGCAATTTGTGAAAAGGGAAGGAGTGGAGGAAACCTCAAAGTCCCCTCCCCTTCTCCTCCAGTGCAGAAGATATTAAATACAACAACGAAACCACAGTTTTCTCTCCTGGGCCAATTGGGTGGCAGATAAAGGTAGACAGTGCCTGCTCCGAGAAGCCTGCGCTAAGAAATGCCCGGTGGGGGTGGGGACAGGGACAGGGAGTGCTCAGCATGCTCAAGACCAAAGGGGCAAGAAACTGCTCTGCTACTAGGACACCTGGAAGCCCTCGGGACGTGTGCCCTGACGCATCCTTCACCGGCTCCCAAGCAGCCGCAGTAGCTTCCTTGCATTCCGCTATCAACAGGAACTGGTATTTAACCCATCTAGAGAAAGAGATGGTGGTGTGATTCCTCCATCCACTAACCCAGCAGAAATCACAACACCCCAACCAGTCAGCCCCGAAACTTAAAACTGACATGTCATATCCTCTATGTACACACACACATAATACTAGAGGCTCCTGCCAAGTGCAACTTGGGCCTCACATGTCTAAGACCTTCGCCCACAGCCTTGACTCAGCTTATTAGTACAGTCAGTCCCGTGTACACTATCCGATATTTTTAAAAATCAGCAAAAAAGGTTTAAGCACGTGCTTCTGGGGCCTATTTACAGTTCACAGGTTTGTGAGTTCAAGCGTTACAGTAGTAGTAGCTCCATCGAGAACAGGCTCAGCTAAACATTCAAGTAACAAAAGCGCTATGGGGCCTTGAACCCCAGCAAGGCGAGGTCTACCCACTGCCTGCAATGGGCAGCCCCACCAGGAGGCGGAGGGGGTGCCCAGGGCCACCGAGTCCTGGCTTAGGACAGCTGGGACCCCAGGACTCAGTGCATGCGATGATGAAGCCCAGCGAGGCCATGCCAGCAAGTGTCAACCCCTCCTCTCAACGGCAGCCTGTCTGTGGTTTCCCCTCCCACGCCTCTCTGTCGGCTGCAAACAGGCCCAGGAGCCTCCGCATCCCAGCTCAGCTGTGCACTTCTGGGCCGTTGGGGGTCAGCTTGGCCTTCCTCTCCACGCATGGTCCCTTGGCCGAGTACTGCACCAGCAGGAAGGGCTCCTTGGTCTCGCCGTCCCCCACGATGCTCTCCTCGTCCTCGGACTGGCTGAGGCGCTGCAGCCGCAGGTAGCACCAGCAGCCCAGGATCAAGGCCCCCAGGGCGGCGATGGCGATGAGGATGACAATGACTGTGACCACACCCGTGGTGGGGCTGTGGTCCATAATAGACATGGTCAGCGCTGGGGGGGGCTTCCTCAGCAGGAAGCCCTTGGGGGTGACGGGCTCAGTGAGGCTGGAACTCAGGATGGACACGAGAGCCCTGAAAGACAAAGCGACATGAGGCTACATCGGGGGCTCTGCAAGGCACGGTGAGAGAGCTCATGAGCTCGTACCAACTCTTCCAGAGGGCCTGCTTTTAATCAGTCCTGAAGGCCGACCATCCCCCTCACCTAGTGAAAGACACGCTGGTTGGCTTTTGCTGTTTCTTTGCTTGTGGTGTTACCAGCCTTCTCCTCACGCACTCTGGCCCACTTCCATTCACTACCTTTGGTGCTTCTGCTACCAGATGGGCAGCCACCCTGGCCCACCCGCAGAGCCTGAGATGCAGGGGAAAGGGGCGTCCACAACCTGTGACCCCACTGCAGCCCAGGCTCGAAAAAGGGCCTCATTAAGGGGACTGTTCCGGAAGCCCAGCCCCACTAGGTGTTCACAGGAGTTCGAGGACTGAAAGCCAGTGCTTCATGATGGCCAGAGATGGATTCGACAGCAGGGAAGTGACATGAGCTTCTCTCACGAACAGGTGACATGTAGCTCAATCAAGTCTTCAGGAACATCTGCCAGAGGGCACAGGAGATGACAGCCTTTGCCCACAGGAGTACTGCAGCCTCCTGGGAAGAGCCCTGGTCCACCTCACCATCTGAAGGGCGGCAAGGCAGCAAAGTCCTAGAGGATGGAGGCACTTGAGCCAGACCATCTTCCCCGCCCCAAGCTCAGCATCTGGCACAGGAGCCAGACCGCAAATGGGTTGATATACCAAACACCTGAACTACAAATGCAGACATGCCATACCAGGACAATAGGGGACCAGGCCCCACAATGCTCAACTGGGTAGGGCAGGAGATACTTAAGGAGGCAATGCTGATGCTAAGATGTGCAGGAAAAACAGCTCTTGGGGAACAACATTCCCGGGGAACAGCGTCTGCCAAAGCTCTGAAGGCCAGAGAGGGCCTGCAGGCAAGTGGAAGGAGCTGAGGGCACTATGGCTGAGGCCGGAGCATCAGCTGGTTTGGGTGGGGGTGGGGGGTGCTGGGGGGGGTGGTTGTGCCACTAACTTCTGGCCTCCTGACCTCAGGCAGCTCCCTCCACCTCACTGAGCCCTCCGTTTACAGGGCTGCTGAGGAGCAAAGGAGAGCGAGCAAAGGAGAGCGCAGCAGCAGGAAGTGCAGAAGCTGAAAAGAAACCCAGGCTCACTTCAGGTAAGGCCAGCAACAGCCCACTGAGATTAGAAGTACTGAAGCTAGCAGGCTCCCCCGGGTCCCAAGACCCTGCACTTTATTTCTCGTGCCTCACTATAAGCAGAGCAAATAACAGTGACGAACACCCAGGTGGTGGTGAGAATGCAGAAAAGCACCAAGTCAGCACTCCCTGAGAGCGAGCTGTTTGAACTAGTTTTTGTTCTGAGAAGACTGACTGACATCAACGCAGGTACACAGCATCGGAAGAGGAAGGTTTTCTCTCCCAAGGGAATGGGACCTGCTGTCCTTGGGCAATAACAGCTTTAACTGAAAATAAAAATGATTTTTATCCACACTAGGAAGTCTCTCCTCACCCAAGGCCAGGTCGGCCTGAAGGTCGACACCCCAGAGTCTATCTGGGGACCAAGCCCTGGAAAACCCCATAGACCCCTGAGTTCCACTTGCCACCATGCCCACGTTTGCAGAAGGATCCTGGGCAGGAAGGGGGTGACACCCCTGGAGTCTGCTTTCTTCTTACCACCTCCAGGGTTAAGAACACTGCCATCACTCTCAGTGGGCTCCCTGGTCCCCCAGGCAGGCCCATTGCAGCCAGTGCCCTTGTCTTCCAGAGGAAGAGCCCCCAAGTCTTTAGAGTGACCTACAGAACCTGGCATGCTGCATGCCCAGGCCCTGCTGCCCAGGCTAGTCCCTCTGCCCAAATGCTCTGCTCCCCTTACCGTTGTTCAATGGTTCTCAATGGGGCAACTGTGCCCCCAGCGGACATTTGGCAATGTCTGGAGACATTTTTGATGGTCATAACTGGTGTGTGGGGAGTGCTACCAAGTGGATAGAGAGCAGAGATGCCATTCAAGATCCCACATGGGACAGCCCCCTCCCACCCCAACAAAGATCAACAGTGCAGAGGTCGAGACACCCTGCCCTAGTTAATTCCAGCTCGGGCAGGGAAGCCTCCCAGCCCCACAGTCCAGGGGGTTTCTTGGTACTGTGACTGCACTTGTTCCTCCCTCCAGGGCGCTAGCCTCAGTTTGCAGCCCTGCTTTTGCAGCACAGCCATTGGGTTAGCGCCCACCTCCCCCATCAGACTGTGCTCCCTGAGCAGCTCTGCACCACTCTGTGCCCCAGGTGTACAGGTCATCCTTGCCTCTCCCCTGCCACCGTCAGGGCTGTTGTAGTCTCCCACAGCCCGCCTCAGCCTGTCTTCTCAGTCCTCCAGATGGGACAGGCGGCTCTCCCTACCCCCGTGCCCGCCACCTCAGAGCCTACCAGCCCCGGCTGGGTGAACCTGTCCCAACCTCCATTTTCTCTTCCTGCTTGGGAGACCATGTACCTGCCTTGTCCCGCTCCACTTCTCTCTCTCCTCTGGACCTCTTGTGTCTAGCACCTGCTGGGGTACCTGCCCTCCCATTGTGCTTATAAACAGGAAAGGAAGTCAGTATCAATTCAGAAGGGGAAGTATGTGTGTTTTTGAGGAGTGGGAGGGGTTCAGGGGCAGGAAGTGGGAGATCAAATAATAGCAGCAAGACCTGGGGAGGGGGGACCCCAGGGGCCAAATGTGCTGGAGCCAGTGGTCCTGAACTAATGAGGAAACTGAGGCAGAGGCAGCACCCCTCCAACCCCCGGCTCTGAGAGATGTGGTAACCTCAAAAAACACTACCAAGTGTCTGCTGCCCCTGACAAGGCCAAGAGTGGGCACAGCCAGGTCTAGGCCCCTCACCCCCGAGAGCACAGAGCCAGGTGACCAGGCCATAGTCACGCCTGTCCTCTCCCTGAGTGTGTTTGTTTGTTCCTTCATTCACTCAGCAAGTATTTCCTGAGAACTCATCTTTTAAAAAGTCTGGTCACATCACCCCCCTGCTCAGAACCCTCCCCGATACCAGCAGAGAATCTAAACTCCCTGCCTCCTCGAGCTTCGCCACACTCTCCACCCTCCCACCTCAAAGCCTCTGCACTTTCTGTTCCTTGTGCCTGGAATGTTTTTCCCTGATCGTCCCAGTTCTGGCTCCCTCCTATTTTCAGGAACTTTCTTGGAAAGTGCATCTTGGGGGATGCCTTTCGAGACCACCTTGGCTCCAGCCGCCCCTCTACCCAATACTTGCCATCATCTTGCCCTATTTCGTTTCCTAGCTCTCTCTTCTACCTGAAATCCTCTTGGGTCAGGGAACACATTTCCACTCTTCCTGCAGTAGACTCTGAGCCAGAAAGAAGAGGACACTGACCATCTTGCCCACTGAAGGATTCCCAGCCCCACTTTTGGCCCACAACAGGTGCTCAATAAATGTCTGCTGAGTGCTCCAAGCCCAGGGATATAGTGATGAGTCAGAGAAGACCGTGTTCTCTTAGGGATCATGGTTGGCAGTCCCCACCCCTGAGCCAGCTCCCTCCCTCGGAAACCACTCCCAGGACCCTGGGCATGGGTCCCCATGCCTGTCCCAACAGACTCAAGGAAGCCAGCAGCCTTCGGGGAAGGACAGGCTGCAGCCTGAGTGCAGGGGTAGGAGCAAAGCGTGCAGGTGGAGCCCGGGCAGGCCCGAGCCCATGGCAGGATAGCTGTCACTCTGAGTGCTGAGCAGTGGGGAGGGGAGGGGGCCTCCAAAAAGCAGAGCCCAGAGGAAACCTGAGGCTTGAGGGAGGCTGGCTGGCCTGGGCTGGACCCTACCCTATCTGCTTGGCCTCTCCTGGGGCTTCCCCTATCTTCAACCCCCATGCCCCTCTGAGCCAAGGTGTCTTCTGCAAGTCAGCTGCCCCTCACCCTAATCCAGGAAAGCCCCCAGGTAGGGTGTGGAGGGCCACTGCTTGGGCTGAGCAGACACATAGGATGGTGTCTGGGAAACCTGACTCCCTCAGAACAACCATCAGAGTAATTAACATTTGTTCCACACAGTCATTTAATTTTCCCAAATTCCCAGCGGCTAACACTGCTCGCTGTTATCATCCCCCTTTTATAGATGAAGAAACTGAGGCACAGAGCATTTGAGTATACTGACCAAGAGTAGAAAGCTAGAAAGCAGGATGTGACCTCAGAGAGGGAGTCCAGCAGAGCAAAGGGGAGGGTCTCCCAAGTGCAGAGAGCCAGCCCAGCCTGGGAACCAGAGCACAGCTAGGGACCTGTGGTCTCTGGGCACTCTGGGGGTAGGTGATGGACCAGATTTCCCCACCCCGACCTATGTAGCAGGGGTGTCCACCCCGCAGGCCCACGGGCCGCATGCAGCCCAGGATGGCTAAGAATGCTGCCCAACACGAAATCGTAAATTTACTTAAAACCTTTTTTTGCTCATCAGTTTTCGTTAGTGTTTGTGTATTTAATGCCTGGCCCAAGACACCTCTTCTTCTTCCAGTGTGGCCCAGGGACACCAGAAGGTTGGATACCCCTGCTTATGGAGCATCTCCATGCCAGCTCTCTCGGTTAGGACAAAGGTTGGCAATGAAAATCCAAGGCCATTTGGATCTCCCTAAACATAAAGGGCCAATCTCTACCCTCCCTGCCTCCTTCAGCCAAGGGTGGTCTGAACCTCACCTTGGATCTCACCCACTACTCCCAGTAAAACAAGCCCTAAAGCCCAGCCTCTCTGATCTGCAGAGGCCACTCCTCTGAGCTCCCCACTCCCTGCCCCCTCTGCCCACTAATGGGTTCGAAAGGATAGTCCTCAGCCAATACCTCCCACTGTCCTGCTGTCCCTCAGAGGCCCCCAGCTTACATCTTCCTCAGTATCAGGTGAGGTTCCAGTTGTCCCTGCCTCTTCACGAGGCCCCCAAACAAAGCCTTAACCCCACTCAACAGATCACTGCACATACTCAAGGCCCAGTGGAGCCACAGCCAGCAAAAAGCAGATCTGAGACCCCTCCTTCACCCCACCCCACTTCTTCCCCTGCTATTGTGAACTGTTTTGACCTAGCCCAGCAAGCTGCTCCTAGTGGCCTGTTTCTCAGTGCAAAATGGGGATGAGGCCCTGACCTCACCCACCAAACTGGGTGTGGGAAGAGAAGTGATAAGAAATGTGAAAACAGAAGGGCCGTGGGGCTACAGGGTCTGCATGTCACCAAGTACCACCCCTTCCTGGGTGCTAGAGAGAGGACAGTGAGCCCTTAAGATCCCTATTCCCTCAGGACTTGCCTTCCAGAAGGGTGCAGAGCCTGGTCCAGGCCCAATGCCACAAACAGTCCCTTCCTCAGGGACACTTTGCTGCCACCTTCTCACTTAACTGGGCATATCACAAGTGCCACCCAGTCCAGCTGGACACTAGCTCACCACTCCCACCTTCTCTGGCTGTCCTGTTTAGAAGGGGCCAATCATCCCCCACTCCAGGGGATTCCAGCACTGCTCTCTCCCCCAACAAAGCCATCTGCTAAGGGTGCCAACTATCTTCATGGGACCCCAGTTCACAAATCAGAAACATCTACTGCTGGGTTTCTGATTAGGAACATAGGATGGTGGAGAGGACGGGGCACTGCTGGGCACAGTCAGGGTGCAAGTGGAACATCTGCTCTGTTTTAGGCCCCAGGTGGCCCTGGGACCCTCTAAATGCCAGGACCAAGAGAAGTGGGGATGCTCATGGGAAAGTAACAATTACAGGGCTGTGCCTGGCGCTGCTGCCAGTGTCATCTCATCCTCCCGCCCCCACCCTCCTGAAGAGGAAACTCACACCAGAACCCCCTAGGTTCCCATCTGCAGAAGAGGAAGCTGGCTGGGGCAGAGACCGGGGACTGCCCCAAGGTCAGACAGGGTCTCCTGTAGCCCAAGGCTTGAGACTCATGCCCCCACCCTGTGAATCAGCCACTGGCCATTCTCACTGGCTGCCCCACGGTCAGCCCACTTGGTTAAACAAGTTTAGTAATAACAGATGCCTGACAAAAGTTAGAGATGATTGCTATGTGCCAGGCACTGAGCTAAACACTTCACACTACCATCTCCTTTCAGCCTCAAAACAACTCTAGAGCTGAATTATTACTATGCCCACTTTGCAGATAAAGAATCTGTGGCTCAGAGAAGTTAAAGGTCACACAGCTCAAAATCAGCTGCGCAGGGATTCAAATCCAGCAAGCCTGAATGCAGAATCCTTGATTTCAGCCTTAACTCTTAAAGTGTGATATTCTTGACACGCACTTCCCCCACTCCTGTGCTTGAAAGGCCAGGAGACAGGTGAACTCCAGTCAGACCCCCACCACCACCCAGCAGGGGCAGGCTGGGTGACCTGGGCAGAGGGCTGTATGCGGGGTACACAGGGATGACAAGCGTCCCAGCAGCTCCCGGGTGCTGAGTGCGGACGACGTGCAGGCGCGGTGCCAGGCGCGGTGCCAGGCGCGCTCCACGCATCCTCTCATTTAATCCTCTGAGCTGACTCCTTCGTCTCTCCCATTCTACCAAGGAGCTGTGTGAGGCTGGAGAAAGGGGCTTGGCCCAGAGGGCGACAGCTGAAGCGGGTAGGACAGCTGAAGAGACAACTCCAGTCCGCCTGACAGGGCGGAGGGACCGGGGACCACGAGACCCAGTCATGCCCACGCCGCGCAGCCACCGCCGACGGAACCTGGCACCAAATGTTGCGGCTGTCCTCAGTTTCTATACCTGCCAAATGGGCGCCAGACCTCGCCAGTACCCCACCCCTACCCACAGGAGCCCTCCTAACCACCCTGGGGGCTGCCAGGACCCCCGCATCCTCCGTTATTAAAAAAAACTGCGAAGTGTCGGGAGAAGCCAGGAGGCCGACCCGGGGCATGAAACTGTGGGCCGTGGTAGGGGACATACACCGGGTATGGGGGAAAGGGGGACACCAGCTCCTCGCAAAGCGGCCGCCGCCCCCCGCCGCCTCCTTTGTCCCGATCTCGCCGCAGCGCAGCGGACAAAGAACCCCCGCCCGCGGGCGCGGCCCCCCGGAACAGACCCTCCTCCTGAAGACGCGTCCCCGCCGAACTGCCCCTCCCCCGCCGCAGGGACGCCCCCCCACCCCAGTCCCGCGGCCAAGCCGCCAGGCGCGCGCCCCCGCCCCATTCCAGGTTGCCCCTTCCCCTCCTGCGAGTCCCCGCCCGACCCGATCACTCAGCTTGTCCAGCCTCACTCACCATGGCGCCGCCCGCAGCCTGGCTTGTTCACCCCGCAGCAACCCTGCGGGCCCGGCTCCGCCCGCCAGCCAGCCGGGTCTGGCCGCTGCGCACCGTCCGGACGCAGGAGCCTAAGCTCTGCGGCGGGCGGGGCAGCTTAGGCTCCCACCCCGGACGGGGGTGGGGCCTTCCTGGTGCGACCAATGGGAGCCCGCGCTGAGACGGCGGGGCGGGGTGGGGTCACGTGCGCCTGGGGCCGGGGCCGTTAAGGCTGGGCGGGGCTGCCCGCAGCTGGCCGAAAGGGTGCGGAGGGTGAATTAGTCTCCGGCCTAGGCAGCTTGGGCACCCAGGGCTCCGGGCCACGGGCCAGGAAACCTCTCTCCAACCTCGGAGGCTACCCTTAATCAACTCCGGCTTACAGAAGGGGAAAGTGAGGCGCACAGCAGATAAGAATGTTGCCGGGAAGGGGGACCGGCAGAATGCCGAGCCGAGACAGGAGCGTAGGACCCCTGAGTTGAATGTTCTTGCACAGGACGGGAGCTGGTCATTAACTTGTTCGTTAGTTCATTTATTTTCCTTCGTTCCTTCCTTCAATATTTGTGGAGCACCGACCACGTGCCTGTGAGGCCAGGAGCTGCGAGACCCACCAGCAAGGAGACAAGGTCCTCGCAGCGCTCAGGGAGCTCTCATTCTGCCGAGGGCTGACGCCACCGGGAGTTTGCAGCCCCTTGGCTGTTTTTAACCATGATTATTTAACACAATAACCCTGATTAGGCCCCTGCCAAGTGCCATGCCCTGTACTAATCACTGAGCACATTTTATCAAGAGAGCTCGGAAAGGAAGAACTATCCCGTTTTACGGACGAGGAACCCGAGCCTCTCTCTGCAAGGCAGAAGTACCACAGCTAGCGGATTCGAGGCCAGGCCTGGGAACACTGAGGCGCCAGTTAGTGCAGTGATTTCCACTTGCCTACCCGACAAGGGAGTTCAATGAGAGGACACCCTGCCTTGTGGCCAGCTGGGGCCCCCAAGAGGGTGAGGGTGGGTCCTTCAAGACCTCTGTGGCCCAAGTTCCCTGGGCCACTCCCTCTGGCTTGGAAAGCAGGAGGGGGCAGGTGAAGCCCCTCAGTTTGGGAGCTGGGGGGATTGTTGGCTGGAAAGGTCTCCCCCAGCCTCTTAGTGCACCCTCTGGGAGAAGATGGAGGACCCAACTCACAAGGCCATAGTGGCCAGGCTCTCCTTACTCCCTGCACTGCAGCCTGGGCTAGCTCTCTTTCCCCTGGGCTAACTCTCTTTCCCGCTTCAGATATACCAAGTTGTTTCCCATCTCTAGGCCTTTGCCTGTGCTATGTCCTCCAGCTGAAACATTCTTCCCCTTCATCTTTCAGATCTCAGCTTAAATGTCCTTCCTCAGGAGGGCTCTCTCTGATTTCCACCCAAGAATGGTTTCCTTTGAAATTGCATATTGTCTCCACTGTGCATTGTGGAATTGTACATTTTGCAGTGTGTGTGATTAACTTTTGGTCTGTCTCTTCCCCAGGAGTAGGTCAGTTTCACTCAATACCATGTCTGCAGAATAGTACCTGGCACACAATATGTGCCGAATACATGCGTGTTGAATGAATGAGTGAATGAATGAATGATTAAGCTGCAAAGCTCCAGGCCTGGCCCAGCTGCATCCATGCCAAGAGGGCAGCCCCAGATGGTGAAATGGTGGTTGAGCAGGAATGGGGGAAAGAGAGACAGAGGGAAGCCCAGCTCCAGGCCAGCTGCCCCAGAGGCCAGAGCCAAGTGTCTTGAACAGCTCCTGCTCCCCAGGATGTCCACTGCTGTCCTCAAAGGCTCATGCCCCATCAGCCACACCTGGAATCCTAGAGCAGAAGGAAACAGGTTCTTCCCACAGACCCAGTGCCAGTGGCCTCTGTGGTCCCAGCCTGAAGTTGTCAAAGACCTCATTAGTGGTGAAGATGTGGGAGGGGCAGGCTCAGAACCTCAGAGCCAGGGCTGACAAAGTGATGACAGAGGAGACAGGGACACTTTTGGAGACAAGATTCTGGGAGGAAAAAAAAATGGTGACATGGCAGAGAAGTTGAGAGTCAGACTGTCTGGATCCGAACCCAGCCTTTCCTGCTGGGTAGCATTGGGAAAGCAGCCTATCCTCTCTGTTCCTGAAAAATGGGGGTCACAGTAAGGTTGACTTCACAGGGTGGTTGTGAGCACCTCACGTGCTTGGTGCATAGGCAGCAATCCCATCTGTTCACTGGTACCATTAGTAACAGGGTCAGACAGGTGTGGGGTGAACTTGGGCTTCTCCATTTGGAACTTGGGCAAGTTACTGCACCTCGCTGAGCCTCAGGCTCCCCATCTTCATGTGGGTCTCATGTAACATACCTCTGGGGTGCTAAGAGGTGGGGGCCTGGGCATAGCTCACCTGGTCCTAGACTGAGTTGCTTCAATCATAACAATAACAATAAATAAAAATAACAGCAAACACTGCTTGAAGCACTACATATGCATGAACTCATTTTAATCCCCATTTTACAGATGGGGAAATGGAGACGCAGAGTGGCACATGTGCACAGAGATCACCTGGGGGTCTTGTTGAAATGCAGTTGCTGACCCAGTAGGTCTAGGCATGAGAGTCTGCAGTTCTCACAAGCTGATAGTTGGGGACCACACTCTGAGCAGTGAGAGGCTAAGGCCCTTGCTCAAGGTCACATAGGTGGTGAGCAGGGAACCTGGACTCAAGCTCACACAGTAGGCCTCAGAGTCTTGTGCCTAACCGCCAACCTAACTGCCTGTCCCAGCCCCGGGTTTCTCCCCTACAAAGAAGAGGCAGGAAGGAGAGCTCCCCTCCCCAAGCTCATTTCCTCTCCCGGGGCCATGTTTCCCATGTTTCCCTCCATGGTGACATTTGGCCTGTAGAACATCCCTGCTCCCAGTGTCCCAGGGGTCCTCCTTGTCGATTACAGGGAGGTTCTCAGATGCTCATTAGCCAGGAAGATATCTAAGAGCAAAGGATGAGCTCACCCTGGCTCTGTGGGGGCTTGCTATGGCCCAGTTGAGCCTGCCCTATGCCAGCCTGGCCCTGTGCCTGCTTTCCTTTGCCTGAGAGGCTGGGACAAGGGAGGGACTTGCTAAGCCTCAGGCAGCCTCATGGGAGACTCCCTCCAGCCAGGCCTCCCTGCCTAGCACACAGTCACCAGGCTGCACAGGCTTCTACTCTGCTGGCATCACCATAAAGTTCCAGTCCTAAAAATGATCTGAAAACTGCTTGGTCAGTGGGGAACTCCCCAAAGAGTGAGAGGTGACCCACGGTGAGTTCTGCAGGTTTAGGTTAGGTGGGACACAGAGAGCGCATCACCTAGCAATGAATCATACCACAACTCTCATTCAAAGGGAGAAAGCCTCCCTTGCTGTTCTGTGTCTTTAACATCCCTCCGCACCAGCTTCCCTCATAACCAGGAGGCTGCAGACCTCAGACTGAGAGTTTTGGCAATCCGCACTCTTGAGCTAGAGTTTAACAGTGTGGCATTTGGGGGGATATTTATGTTCACAGTTACCTTCTGTTTTGGGCACAGTTACTGCTTTTCCATTTGTGATAGTGACATGTCCATTCCTTTTTAAATCCATCTATTTAGGGGGGAAATGGTGAATTAACTTAAAGCAAAGTGTTAACGGAAGTAGCTAGCAGTGGTACGGGGAGATGAAAGCAGTGGGGACAGTGGCAAACAGATGGCTGAAGTGGGGGACCTGCTGGAGATGAACCAGAGGGCTGCTCACAGCCCGGGCACCCCACAGTCTTCTTAACTGCTGGGCCCATCAGGCGACTCAGCCCGGAGGTAGAAACATTCGACAGGCTCCGCGTCTGCCAGAAAAGTCCATCTAGGTCGTCCAGGGTTGAATGGAGCCTGATTTGGCTTTGGTCTTTATTCCTGGGGTCCACGGTATCAGTGTGATGAGGAGCAGACTAAGGGAGGGGAGTCGACTGTCCGGCCTGAGGTGCTCCCCGCCCCCAGCCTGCTCTGCTTTTCCATTTTGTAGCGCTGACATCCCCAAACACACATGCACATGCGAGTGAGTGCACGCGCACACACATACACACACACACTTGCGTGCTGGAGCTTGTTAATCATCCGTCCATTCATTCAGTTATTCATTGACTCAAGCAGTCATTATTGAGCCCCTACTATGTGTCAGGTACTGTGCTAGGTGCTGGGGAGACAGCTGTGAACCAGTGAGGCAAATCTTACCCCTCATGATGTTTCTATTCTCCTGAGAGGAGACGGATGATAAACACAGAAACAGGTACAACATATAGCATGTCAGATGGTGTATGTGCTATGGGAAAAGAGTAAGATAAGAGGTGTGAGAGCATGAAGAGGTAGGGGTGTGGATGGCCTCTCTGAGAAGGGCTGCGTGGCACTGTGACAGCGGCAGCCTTGTCCTGGCACCAGAGAAACTCGCAGAGGTGGAAGCAGGCAGACAATGAGCGAGCACTGGGCAGGGGTCTCTCTTATTTTTATTTTAAGTAATTTTTTAGTGAACTGCAGGTACACAGGATGATGGACAGATTACAATCCAGATCATGGTGTATTCTCTTTTTTGGTCCTTATGTGACCTGCTTTTATTTAAAATTTCATAGTTATTTTAATCATGTAGTGCACACCAGGTAGCTCATCAATCAAAACAAAAGCTAGTATCCTAGCAATGGCCAACATTCAGTCCTGAGATCCCCCTCCCCCCTCCCCTGCCTGGGGTCCCCTTTGTACACTTTTATTATACCTATATCCTAAAAGCATCGTTTTAAATTTTAGTTTCTTCTTACTAACTTTATTAAAAGGGTATGTTAGTTTCATAGGGCTGCTGGGACAGACTACTATAAAGTGGGTGGCTTAAAACAAGAGAAATTTATTCTCTCACAGTTCCGGAGGCTATACGTCCAAAATCAGCAGGACCACACTCCCTCCGAAGGCTCCAGAGAAAGATCTGTCCCCTGCCTCCCTCCTGGTTTCTGGTCAGCAATTCTCGACAATCCTTGGCATAGAGATGCATCACTCCAGCCTCTGCCTCTGTCTTCACATGCACTCTCCTCTGTGTCTCATTGCCTCTTCTTTTCTTCTCCTCCCAACATGACTGAGAAATAATTGACATGAGTAATTGTATGTATTTAAAGTGTACAATGTGATGCTTTGATATACATACACATTATGGGATTATTTTCCAGTTCAAGATAATTAACACAACTGTCACCTCAGTAGTCACCTCTTTTTTGTGTAAATGCTTGAGATCTACTTTGTAGTGAAAAAGCTTAAGATCTATTCTTAGCAACTTTCAAGTATACAATGCCAAATAATTAACTAGGAGGGGGGACCCCCCCCCGTAAAAAAAGGAATTATCTTCTGGAGGGCGGGTCCTTTGTAGTACAGGCTTCTCTCCGTAGGTGAGTGTTCTAGGAACCCGTTGTATCAGTGCACCAGCTGGCCTTGGAGTGAGAGGCTGCATTTGGCTTCAGTGAATTTTTCTGAAGATTCTTCCACTGTGTTCGCCCATTTCATGATGGGTGATTTACAAGCGTAACTTCACACACCGCGCTGAGTGTTCAGCAGTTTTGGTCCAAAATGGCATGACCCATGTGCCCCACCCTCCCTGTTCACCTGATCTTGCTCCAAGTGACTCTCCCCCTACCCCAGCTCCAACCTGCCCCCATGATATAAAAAGTCCTCAAAGGGAAATGTTTGCCAATGTGGGAGAGGTGAAACAAAAAATGGCAGAAGCACTAGGAGGCATCAGAATCGACAAGTTCAAAAGCTGTTCTGAGCAGTGGAAAAATGTCTCGATAGATGCACGGCAAAGTGACTGAAGTTTAAACATGTAAAAATGAAAACACAATTTTTTAATAAACAAATTCTGGTTGTTTTGGGTGCCCTCTTATATAGCCACCATGCTGTACATTAGATCCTCAGAACTTATTCTTCTTATAGCTGAAAGTTTGCACCCTCTGACCTACACCCTCATTTCCCCTCCACACAGCCCCTGCCAACCACCATTCTGTCTTCTGTTTCTGCAAAATTGGCTTTCTTGTCTTTTCTTTCTTTATTTTATTTAATTTATTGGAATGACACTGGTTAATAAGATTACATAAATTTAAGCCCTGGCTGGTGTGGCTCAGTGGATTGAGTGCGGGTCTGCAAACCAAAGGGTCACAGGTTCAATTCCCAGTCAGGGCACGTGCCTGGGTTGCAGACCAGGTCACTAGTGGGGGGCACATGAAAGGCAACCACACACTGATGTTTCTCTCCCTCTCTTTCTCCCTCCCTTCCCCTCTGTCTAAAAACAAACAAATAAAAAAGTTTACATAGGTTTCAAGTGTACATTTTTATGGTACATGATCTGTATCTTTCTTATTCCACATACAAGTGATAACCGCATAGTATTTGCCTGTCTGGCATTATTTTGCTTAACATAATGCCCTACATGTTTATCCACGTTTATCCATGTATGTATCTATATACATACTTACACACACACACACACACACACACACACACACACATCTTTATCCATTTACCTGCGGAAAGACGTTTAGGCTGTTCCCATATCTTGGCTATTGTGACTAATGCTGCAGTGGATATGAGAGTAGATCTCTCTTCAAGACAGTGGTTCCATTTCCTTTATATACACAGTGTCTGGCACAAATAACACCCCCTTTTTATTACAAAATCAGAACCATGTAATTCTGCAACATAACAATGTATAATATACATAACAATAACACTCAAGCGCACACATGACATTTTAGGTGAAACTAAAACTACAAATTACTACCCACATTATTACCCTACCAACCACACTCAAGCAGGCGTCACTTCTGCCGGACCCTGTATATCCAGGAGTGAGATCCCTGGATCAGAGAGTTCTGTTTGTAATTCTCTGAGGGACAGCCATACCCTTTTCCATAATGGCTGTGCCAATTTACATCCCCACCAACAGTGCGCAAGGGTTCCCTTTTCTTCACAACCTCTCCGACGTTTGCTCTCTTGTCTTTTGTATAATAGCCATTCTAACAAATGTGAGGTGGTAGCTCCTCCTCGGGGTTTTGCTTTGCATTTCCCTGATGATTTCCCTGAGTGATGCTGAGCACCTTTTCATGTGCCTATTGGCTATTTGAATGTTTTCTTTGGGAAAATGTCTATTCGGGCCCTTTGCCCATTTTAAAAACTGGATTATTTGCTTCTATTGCTATTGAGTTCTGTGAGTTCTTTATGTATTTTAGATATTAACCCTTTATCAGATATATGGTTTGCAAATATTTTCTCACATTCTGTAGGTTGCCTTGTCAGTTTACCGTTTCCTTTGTTGTGAAGAAGCTCTTTAGTTTGGGGTGGTCCCACTTGTTTATTTCAGCTTTTGTTGCCCAAGCTTTCGGTGTCTTATCCAATACATTGTTGTGCCTAACCGCCAACCTCACTGCCTGTCCCAGCCAGGGGGACAGATCTAAGACCAACGTCAAGGATCTTCTTCCATGTGTTTTCTTCTAGTAGTTTTATGGTTTCAAGTGTTACATGTAAGTCTTTGATCCATTTTGGGCTTTTAAAAAAAAAATGATTTGATTTGATTTTGGAGAGAGGGGAAGGGAGGGAGAAAGAGAGGAGGGAAGCATCCGTGTGAGAGAGAAACATCAGCTGGCTGCCTTCTACAAGCGCCCTGACTGGGGGCGGAGCCCACAACCCAGGCACATGCCATCAAACTGGTGACCTTTTTGTTGGTGGGAGGACGCCCAGCCAGCTGAGCCATCCCAGCCAGCGCAATCCATTCTGAGCTGATTTTGGTGAATGGCCTAAGACAGGGGTCCAGTTTCACTTTTTTGCATGTGGATATCCAGTTTTCCCAGCACCATTTATGAACGAGACGATTCTTTCTCCATTGAGTGTTCTCGTCACCCTTGTCAAAAATAAGTTGAACGTATATGCATGGCTTTATGTCTGGGCCCTCTATTCTGTTCCATTGGTCTATGTGTCTGTTTTTATGCCGGTACCAGACTGTTTTGATTACTCCAGCTTTGTGATGTACCGGTAGCTTGAAATCAGAAAGTGTGATGTCTCCAGCTTTGTTCTTCTTTCTCGAGATTGCCTTGGCTCTTTGGAGTCTTCTGTGGTTCCAGACATATTTTAACATAGTTTTTTTTTTTCCTATTTCTGTGGCAAATGCCATTGGAATTTTGATGGGAGTTGCAACGCATCTGTAGATCACTTTGGGTGGTGTAGACATTTTTACAACATCAGTTCTTCCGGTTCAAGAGCCCAGGCTGCCTTTCCGTTTACCTGTGTCATCTTCAGTTTGTTTCGTCAGTGTCTCAGAGTTTTCAGTGACCGGCCTTTCGTTTCCTTGGTTAAGTTGATTCCTAAGTATTTTATCGTTTTTGATGCTATTACAAATGGGCTTGTTTTATTAATTTCTCTTTCATATAGATTGTTTGTTGGTGTATAAAAACACAAATGATTTTTGTATCCAGCAACTTTGCTGAATTCATTTATTAGTTCTAACAGCTTTTGGGTGGAGTTGGGTTTTCTGTATATAAGGGCATGTCACCTACAGAGATAACTTTAGTTCTTTTCTAATTTGGGTGCCCTTTATTTCTTTTTCTTGTCTAATTTCTATGGCTAGGACTTCCTCCACTTCTTATGGATTTAGGACCCACCCTAACCTAGTATGACCTCACCTAAACGTGGCGTATCTGCAGGGACCTCTCTCCAAATAAGATCACATTTATAGTTACTGGGGATTAGGACTTCAGTACATTTCTTTGGGGACACAATTCAATCCACAACAAAGGGAATCCAGGAAACCAAAAAAGAGTATAAGCTGTATGAATCTTTAGGGGCTTATTTATTTCATATAATATTATACAGCTAAGATTGAGCCATATTGTACTTCACCTGTTTGAACTGCTGTGTCATATTCCAGCAGGTCAGTGTACCACAGCTGATCCATCTGCTCTCCTATAGATGGCCTTTTGGGTGCTGGTCAGGTGTCTGCTAATGTGAACATTCTGGTAAGTGGCTCTTGCTGCATGTGTGCAAGAGTTTCTCTAGAGTGTTTACCCAGGTACGGAATCACTGGGAATCAGAATATGTGAATGTTTACCTTTAGGAGTCAAGAGCAAGCTGCTTTCCAAAGTGGTCGTACTAATTACACTCCCACCAGCAACCTGTACGATCCATGTCCTCTCCTTCACTTGGTATTATTAGATTTTAAAATGTTTGCCAGTTGAGTGTGAAATTGTTGCCAATAGAGATCTTAATTTATGTTGCTTTGATCAATGATGACGCTGAACAGCTTTCTCAACCCAAATGTCTAAAATATACTCACCTAGCCCTGGCCGAGTGGCTCCTTTGGTTGGAGTGTTGTCCCATAAACTGAAAGGTCACAGGTTCAATTCCTGGTCAGGGCCCGTGCCTAGGTTACGGGTTCGGTTCCCAGTCAGGGCACATATAAGAGGCAACCGATTGATGTTTCTCTCTCACATCAATGTTTCTCTTCCTCTCTCTCCTTCCCTTCCCTTTTCTCTAAAATCAGTAAGCATGTCCTCACGTGAGGATAAAAATAAATAAATAAATAATGAATAGCACTGTAAAAAATAAATAAATGAAATATACTCACCTATACTTTCTGAAGCCTTTGTTTTTGACATTGAAGTTCATAATCTATCCTCTTTCCTAACATTAAGGTCTAAAAGATATTTACCAGGGGTAGGGGGATGAGGGGAGTAAAAAGGGGGTAAATGGTAATGGAAAAAAATAGAATAAAAAAAGTTGTCCTTAAAAAAATAATTAAAAAATAAAAGAAATTTACCTATAATTTCCACTTAAGATGTTAAAGTATTTTTTCGATTCATTTGTTTTGTCATTTAAGCCTTTAATCTAGAGCTGATTTTTGTGCAAAGAAGGATTGGTCGTACAATCTTAGGAGCTTTTGTAAGGTGACAAGTATGTTTTGGGGATGGTGGGACAGGATATTCGACCAGAACTCTCAAGTATACTGAAAATTGTTCACTGGATTTGAGTTCAAATCCTCAGTGGACTGTCTGAGGTCTTTTACTTCATCTCTGAGAGCCTCAGTTTTCTCATCTGTAAAATGGGAATTCTACTAGATACTGCCCTGAGGGGGCAGGAGGATCCACGATATAACTTACGCAGAGTGCTTTCCTCCTCACCAGGTATACAGCATAAGAACACTAACTAGCATTTACTGAGCACTTACTATGTGCCGTGTGATGTGCTAAGCATTTCACATGTGTTATTAACTTAACCCCTAATGACTGGGTGAAGTCGATGGTATTTTCCACACTGTACAGATGCGTCTCAGATAGGACGAGTAAGTCCTCCAAGGGCACACCGTTAGCACATGTCAGAGGGCTGGAACCCTGACAGTCCGGCTGCAGAGCCCTCACCCATCACTACTATGCATCAAAGCCATCTCCCTTCCTGTCCTCCATCCTCCAGGATCCAGCCTCAGGGTCGGGAAGAGAAATGGCTGCCTATCCAGAGGGAAGGGTCCAGAGGTTGAAATGGGGGAGTAGTAGGCAGTGGGGTTGACCCCTAATTCCCCTGTGGCCCCGGCCTTTGACTCTGGGCTAGAGTGAGGCTGGGGAGGGAAGGAAGAGGTTAGATCTGGTGGCGAAGTTCATCTGGCAGCTGGCCAGGCACTGTGGAGATGAATCACTGGCCACAGTGGTTCCCTCCCCCACCCCCCTTGTGTCATCCATTATTCTCAGCTGCCATCCTGGGCATGCAGCTACTTTGGGGGCCGGCAGGAATTATTCTCTAGGTCCAGCACTCTGGGGCTTTTATCCACAGCTGAGACTGAAGGCAAATAACCCTCTTCTCTAAATCATCATCACAATGGGTTGTACTTTATTACATTTCATTTGAGACCTCTTTTTCTTAAAGAAGATACTCATTCATGGCAAATCAAAGGGAATACAGTGAAAGGCCAGTTTCCCTCCCTCCTGTTCTCCAGTCACTTCCCAAAGACAACTATTTATTTATTCAGCGAAGATTGTTGAGCACCTACTATGTGCCAGGCACCATGCTAGGCTATGATGTCCAATAGAAATATGACACAAGCCACAAGTCAGAGCCATACATGAAATTTTAAATTTTCCAGGAGTCACATTAAAAAGTATAGAGAAACAGATGAAATTAATTTTAATAGTGTATTTCTTTAACCCAGTGTATCCAAACCCAGTATATGAATCAATATAAAAATTATTGAGCTACTAATGATTTTTTGTAGTGTATTAGTTTGCGAGTGCTGCCATAACAAAATACCACAGATTGGGTAGCTTGAACAACACAAATTAATTTTCTCACAGTTCTGGAGGCCACAATCAAGGTGCCAGCAGGGTTGGTTTCTTCTGAGGTCTCTCTTCTTGGCTTACAGATGGCTGCCTTCTTGTGCTGTCCTCACATGGTCTTTCCTCAGTGTGTAAGCCCCCGGTTCCTTTCCCTGTGTCCTAACCTTTTCTTATGAAGACACTCGTCACATTGGATTAGGCCCAAGCTAATGGCCTTGTTTTACCTGAATCACATCTTTAACGGCCTTATCTCTGAATACTGTATAGTCACATTCTGAGTAGCTAGGGGTCAGAGCTTCAACACTTCGCTCTGCAACCACATTAAGTCTTCAAAACCCAATGTGTGTTCAATTCACGCTGTATCTCAGTTCCACCCAGCCCCATCTCAGGTGTTGGTTACCGCACATGCTGGTGGCTATAGTGTGCACAGGTCTGGCCTCGGGAGTCGGTGCCAAACACGGCAGACCCCTGCCCTCATGCAGCTTCCGTTCTGTTGGAGGAGATGGATGACAAACAGATGTGAAGTGAGCGGTGTGCCGTCTATGTTCTAGGGAGTGAAACAAGGGAGGAGGAAAAGGGAGGGGGAGGTTGAGTCCAGGAGTGTGTTTCATCCCCGTGTGTCTTTCCAGAGACATCCTGTGCAGACACGAGAGATGGGTGGATGGACGGATACGTATAAATGTATCCCCACTTTGGGCCTTTTTCAAAGATACTCATGTAATTGACATATAACATTACATTAGTTTCAAGTGTACACCCCAATGATTTGATATTTGTATCTATTGCAAAGTGATCACCACAATAAGTCCAGTTAACATCTATCACCGCACATAGTTACAAAACTTTTTTTCTTGCGATGAGAACTTTTAGGATCTACCTTTTCTAAATCAACTTTCAAATCTACAACATAATATCACTAACTATAGTCACCCTGCAGTACACGGCACCCCCGTGACTTACTTATTTTCTGACCGGGAGTTTGCACCTTTTGGTCACTTTCATCCGTTTTCACCCACCACCCACCTGCCTGTTCTCTATATTTATGAGCTCGTTTTTTTTAAGGTTCCACATAGAAGTGAGATCATATGGCGTTGTCTTTCTCTGTCTGGCTTATTACACTCAGCATGGTGCTCTCACGTTTGTCTGTTTTCTTGCAAATGGCAAGATTTTCTTCTTCTTATGGCTGAATAACATTCCACTGTGTGTGTATGTATATACTTATATGTACTTATACACACAGTGGGTGTACGCACACACACACACACACACACCATATTTTCTTTACCTATTCGCCCACCAGTGGGCACTTAGGTTGCTTCCATGTCTTGGCTAATGTAAATAACACTGCAGTGAACATGGGGGCAGGGTACAGATATCATTTTGAATTGGTGTTTTCATTTCATCCGGTTAAGTGCCCAGAAGTGGAATTGTCCGGTCATATGCTAACTCCATTTTTAAGGAACTCCCATACTGTTTTCTATAGTGGCTGTATCAATTTGCATTCCTACCAACAATGTACAAGGATCCCCTTTTCTCCACATTTTCACCAATATTTATTTCTTGTCTTTTTTATAGTAGCCATTAAATAGGCATGGGGTGATATCTCATTGTGGTTTTGATTTGCATGTCTCTGGTGATTAGTGATGTTGAGCATCTTTTCATGTAATTATTGGCCATCTATATGTACCTATTGGCCAATATCTATTCAGATTCTCTGCTTATTTTAAAATCAGGTTGTTTGTTCTTTGCTATTGAGTTGAGTGCTATATCCCCATTTAAAAAAACACAAGATTGTAATGTTACATACCTACCATTCTGCTCTTTCCTTTTCTCACTTGTAAATATATATAATATATCTTGAAACCCACCCCCATCATCACACACAGACATGCTTTATTTTTTTTTTATTTCTTGATTTAAGTAACAATTTGAAACGTAGAAAGACACGGTCCTGCCAAGCAAGAAGAACAGAACGTGGCGCTGGTCGAGAGCTGACTGTCCTGAGTGCCGCCACCTCGTCTGACCCTCTCCATACCCCTAAGGTAAGGTGGGTGCTGTTCCCAAAAAGCAATTCAAGTTCATGGTCAGCTTTTATAAACAAGTGGGAAATAAAAACCAACTTAAGAAAAACGTCAAGCCCTAGATTGCAATGCTGCCCAACGGTAAGGTCTGAGAGACCTTCCTGAGGTTAAAAGAATAATGAGATACTAATGTATAGTATTGTTATATGACATTAATATGCAGTGACATTATAATGTATGGCAATATATTCAAATTAATATGTGATAATAGAAATATATAATTTATTATAAATATGTTTAATACAGGGTGGGGCAAAAGTAGGTTTACAGTTGTGAGTACATGAACCACAGTTTATTCTTGTATCATTATTTATGAATTATTGTATTATTTTCCACATGAACAGCTATAAACCTACTTTTGCCCCCCTCTGCATATTAACAATATATAAAGATAATAAAATATATAAAATAATACTAAGAAAAAAAGAAATAATTGAGACAAAATACCGAGAAACAAAACCAGGAAGAGCTGAGAGGTTACTTGCGCAGGAGCTGAGACAGGCCCTGTGCAGCCCAGGGTTGGTTCTGGGGCTTTGTTTGGGGGTGAGGTTCTTGGAGAGGTCCTGGGATCCAGGGGTCCAGGCTGGACTCTGTCCCCTCCAATCTCATTCCAGGTGGGGAGAAGCTTCTAGAAGGGATAGCATTGCTAGGAATCAAGATGGAGGTGGGTAGAGGGCACATTACTGCACCGCAGCTCACCCTCCAAGCTCCAGAATTCTCTGTGCCCTGGCCAGGTGCTCCCTCTTGTGAATGGGATCCTGAGCCAGTGAGCCCTGTCAGGTACCTTTGGGGCCTCTGTAAATGCTGGGATTCCAGGCAGTGTGCCTGCCCAGTTGAGAACCCTTAGCTCTGGAGTGGGCTGATGGGGTGGCACAGTACCTGCCTCTGAGGCTATGGTGAGAGAGCTGTGTTTGCACGTGCAGAGCACTCAGAACAGGGCCCGGAAGAACCTTACATGGGTAGCTGACGCTGTGGAGATCGTCCTGAGCCCTGACAGGCCCTGTGCAGCTCAGGGAGGGGCCTTTGCCCGCCCGGAACAGGCTCTGCAGGAATTGAGCAAGGGAACATTGTTCTGGGCTCTGAGCCATGCAAGCTGTGGGTCAAGCCCAGCTCTGCCCCATCCCCAATCTGAGACCCCACTTCTTTGAGCCTCAGTTTCTCTGTCTGTGTCATGGGCTTGGTACAGGGGCAGCTGGAACACTTGTTATGAACTGGCTGAGAGGCGTGTGCAAAAAATTGAGACTTGTTTTTTAGCAGATCAGGTATCTCCTCGGGCTCCCTGATTCCTGGTGCACTGAGGAAAACCACCCACACTTCCCTGGGAGCCTGTCAGGCCCTGTCCCTGCTGCTCTGGCTCCTAATGGAAGGGGTTGGAGCTGGTGAGGTGTCTCTAGCAGGTTCTGACCTGTCCTGGCTGGAAGGCTGGAGATGAGCGAGAGGCTGAGGCAGGTAGGCAGCTCAGGTCCTGAGCTCCTGCTCAGACTCTCGGGGCCTCAGCATCTCCATCTGTCCTTGCATCCTTTGCCCACTTCCTCCCTCCCTGCACTGCATCCATGCTCAGCCACAGCACCTCCCTAATGCCTTCTGTCTTCTCCCACCTCCAGGCCTCTGCACAGGCTGTGCCCACACCTTGAAGACTTCTACCTACTGTTTAAGATTTCGCCCCAGGATGCCCTCCCTTAGATCTTGCTCTGTGGGCCCCAGCGCAGCCCAGGTCTCACTTTAGCTCCTCTGATCCCCAAAAGGCTGAGACCCCTAAGGGCCTGGGTCAGATCTGTGCCAACTTTGTAGGACAGCGACAGTGGATTCTCAGTAGTAAATTCGCATTGAAAGCAAATGAATGAATGTGTGAAGGAAGGAACCCTTCTCCCTCCCCCCAAACTTTGATGTACCAGGTGCAATGCTAGGAGAGGACCAGAAGAGAGAGGTCCTGTCCCGGGCGTTTGGTGTCTAAAGGCAGGCAGATGTAAAACAAGGAGTTACATAATTACTTCATGCAGACCCCGGAGGCAAATGCAGTGCCATGGGAGGATGCAGCAGTGGGGTATGACCTGACCAAGGGTCTGAGAAGGCGTTCTGGAAGAAGCGATGTTTCAGGCCTGAAAGGCTGAGAAAGAACAACTGGGCAGAGACCTGCAGAAACATCTTCCAGGCAGCGGAAACTGCACGTGCAAAGGCCCAGGGGTCAGAGAACACACAGAGCAGAGCCTGGGAGAGACCCCAAAGGCCACAGGGGTCAAGGTGGGAGAGTTGGGGCTGGGGGAGGGTGGCTGAGCTTTATCGTCTGAGCAATTTGAGGACATTGAAGGGTTTGGGAACCCTTGGGAAGACAGGACCCAAATTAAAATTTTAAGAGCTGGCTGTGTCTGCCTTGTGAAAAACAAACCAGAGGGGCCGGAAGAGCAGGGAGCAGGATTCTACAGCCCCTGAGTGACTCGGGCAGGGAGAGGAACAGAGAGAGATGACAGGTTCGGAGGACTTTTAGCAAAGAGCTAGTGACAGGCCCAGCCATTGGCTACATCGCAGGTAAAGGAAAGGAAGGATCCAGGGTAGAGCCCGGTGTCCTACCTAAGCTGGGTCAGGTCAGCAGGGAACAACTTATTCTCAGGAGCAAGATCAGACAAGCCTCCAAGTCCCTGGCCCCACCCCCACAGCCAACCAGCCATGAGCCCTCTGGCCAGAGCTAGGGCCTGGCTGGAGACACGAGGTGGGCTGACCCTGCCGCTGCAAAAAGTGCAGGAGCCAAGACTCTTCTCCCTCTGGACACAGGCATCCTTGGGAGGAGTGTGAGACCCACGCTGCCCTGGAGCTTCTGGGGACCATCTCTGGGAGCCTCCCCTGCCTTCCCGGCTGAGAGCCCAAGGGCTATCCTCAGGCATCCCTGGGGACCCAGGGCTCCTGGAGGCCTCCTCCCAGGAAGCCCCTGCCCACCTGGGAATGTCCCCTGAGCCAGTCAGGATGTGCACAGCGAGTCCTGAGGATGGAATATGAACAAGAAGACAAGATCCCTGCCCTCTTGGGGCTGACATTCTGAAAAGGGAAGTGGGAACACAAAAAATACATTAATAAACAAATTGTGTAATCACATGATGTGATGGAGACAAACAGGGAGGGTAGGCTGGGGGCCACATCATAGAGGGGGTCAGGGTGGGCCCTCTGAGGGTACAAAGAAACCAGCCTGGGAAAGGACATTGTTGGTGGGGGGACAGCTTAAAGGCTCATGGTGGAGACACGGAAGCCAGGGGCCTGGGAGGGGAGGAAGGGGTGGAAAGGGGCGAAGAAGGGATAGACCAGGCCTGGGGTGGGGGTTGTTGGCGAACACGACACTCTGGAGACATGGTGGGTTTCAGATAGGGGGCGATGTGTTCCATTCCCTCACCTTCTGGGATCTCCCTTCTCCTTCAGCCTAGAAAGCCCCTTACTGGAGTTCCCTTTTTCGGCCCTCTTCCCAGGGTCTTCCCAGCATCTCTGCCTCCCTCACCCCCATGACAGGTACTCCTGGGTCTGGAAGTTCCCCAGGACCTATAGCCGGAGTGGGGAACTAACACCCATCATTGTAAAGGCCCCTGTGAGTGGACCTCCTACTGTGTGCAGGCCTCCTGTCCCCGGGAACCTCACCACCGACCCATCCAGTTGTATAGATCCCAGTGTGCAGAGCAGGAGGCCCAGGCGCAGTGTGACCCACTCGATGCCTTGGGGCTCCCAAAGCAGGAGACAAAGTCTGAACCCAGCTTAGACTCATCCCGAAGTGTTGTCCAATCTCACGCGAACCTCATGATAGTTTTGTGAAAGTGGGCGCTACAGATCCTCTGCCCTTTCCTCCCTGCCTCTTTCCCCTTCCCTCCTTTTGGCAAATGTCTCCAGCAGCTCCCCAGCTTCTGCGCTGCACACCCCAGATCCATTCTCAGTCCCGCGCTGCCTCCTCTTCCAGGGGCCAGCCATTAAATGCCCCTCGATGGGCTTTGTAGCAACCTTAATACCCTCCGTGTTGGTAGTGGTGGTCTCTCCCTCCCTCTTGGGAAAAAAGGAGGAACTTGAATGGAGGTAGGGTATCGTGGATCTAGAGAAAGCTGTACTCAGGGCTGTGGGCTCCTCTCTCTCTCGACACACTTCACGTGATTGCAGGGGACGCCTTGTGTCTGGAAGCTGGGCCAAGCACGGTTGCCTGATGCCCCTAAAGAAACCGCAGGACTTGCCAGTCGGCCCTACCGAGGGAAGCCCTGGGGAGGTGGTGGTGCCCACAGCCCACCCCTGTGTCATAAGAGAAGTCATAAGAGGGCTCGCGGGCACTACCCCTCCTTCCTTGGAGCAGTGCCCTGCTTCGGGGTAATGTTCTGCAAACGGATTGGGGTGATAGAGGCACAGCTCCATGAAGACAATAAACCACAGAGTTGCACACTTTTCTGTGGTGTGTGAACTATATTTCAATAAATCTGCTTTTTAAAAAAACCTCAGGTGTTTCGTGGGCTCCTCCCCAAGGGTGGGGATCCGGATCTGCCCAGGCAAACGAAAAGTTAAAACAAAAAACTCACGAGAAGACTCACTTACTACCTAATAACAATAATCAGAACTAACTCTCCTCAGTGCTGGTGACACGCTGGCCCATGTTCTCAGTGTCGATGCCTGTGACCCTCACCACAGCCTCATCAGCAGACATTATTATTTCTCGTTTGGCAGATGGCAAACCTGAGGCACACAGCCAGAGTGTGACTTGCCAAGGTCACGAGCAAAGAAGTGTCAGAGGCAGAGTCTGCATCATGCAGTCTAGCCCCCGAAGCTTCACTCTGCCCCACCCAATGCACACAAAAACAAAGAGGATACAATCAACACGCGTCACCACCCCACGGTGGGCCAGCAGGCAGTCGGCCCCCTTAGGTTCTTATCAGGACCAGTAAGCTGCAGGCTGGCCGGGTTTCCAGACACGCTGCTTTGACTGTGACCATTAGAAGTGTATCTTTTGAGAAAGGCACAGCTTCCTCTAGACGAGCCCGTTTTAGCTCTCTCCCTCACCCCCTGCTGGATTATTCTATTGCAAATCATATCATCGTACACCTTCATAAATTCTTCAGAATATATCTCCAAGTGATAAGAGCTCTTTTCTAAATAACTGCATTTGTATTTAGTTACCATTTTCACATCTACAAGAAGTGAATGATTCTGCCCTACCCCCTAAACTCCCATTTTCTCTGTCGTTTCCTAAATGCATTTTTATGGGTAGTGGTTTAAAGCCAGCAACAAAGTTCATACATTTGATTCGGCTGGTATATTTCTTAAAGTCCTTTTAAGCTACAATGATTCTCTCTTTTTAATTTCCTTGTGTTTTAGTCATTGCAGAAAGTGCAAAATCCTTGCTCATAATCATTGATTTGCTGCTTCGTAAATGGCCTCCAGCAGAAACTGGAGTGTTAGGGGGTAGGGCTGCAGGGGCTTGGTCCAGCCTCCAGACGTGGTGGAGAGCCTGGTGTTTCTACCTTACTGGTTATCTGAAAGGAACTAAAATTAGGCCCAGGGAGGCACACTGATGTTGGCAGCCGCTAAAGAGACTCATTTGTCCATGTTGTCTGTCACAAGTGTGTTATTCCCACCTGCAAAGCATACGTGGAATTTGTCCACTTCTCTTTTGTAGACAGTGGATTGAGGGAGGCGAGGAAGGAAGCAGGGAGACTGATGGAGGTTCCCACTGTCCAGGCAGGAGCTGGTGGTGGTCTGGGACAGGGTACTGGCATTGATGAAGAGGGAACAGGTTCCAGAATATTCTGGAGGTAGTCAGGCACATTGGCTGTACGGACACAGAGGACAAGAGATGTCCAGGGTGCTTTGGATAGCAGGCTTTTTTCTCGCTGGAAAAGCAGTCTTCTTGGCTCAAGATCATATCTGTGGACCCCTCCTCCTGGCTCCCAGATGCTGCCATGGAGATGACACACACACAAAATGAGGGTGACTCACGCCTCAGCATGGTCCACCAGCACCCTATGCTCAGCCTTCCAAGGAGGATGAGCCAACAAGAGGAAACTGAGGGGATGGGATAAAGACTTGGATACCAGAATCAGCTGCTTCCCAGGGCATAAGCTCAGACAACTCAATACCTCTCTGAGTTTCAGTTTTCCCATCTGAGCAGTGGGAATGCCCATTCCCACCTGGTGGGCATTGTGAGGAGGGAAATGGTGATTCAGCTCTTATGTGATGATCTGGAGGAAGAGAGCTTAGGTGCCCTCAAGTGGGTCACGAGGATGTGAGAAGCGGCCAGTAGGGAGGTGGGGCATCATGGGAGATTGCTCTGTAGCTGACCAAGATATGGGGCCAAGCACATCCCAGCTGGCCCTGGATCTCCCCAGGGGTCAGCCTCTGAGCGCCCTGGTCATAGGCACCAGTGGACTAAAAGATGGGGAAGTGATTGGGGGTGCTGCAAGTGATTGGAAGTTCTAAAGAGGCCCGAGACTGGCTTCTGCAGAGCCTCAGGCTGATTTCTTTATTTCCTCTTCTACTTTGCTGAACATCCTGCATTAAGGAAGAAGCAGCTTAGAACATGGCTAAGGGCATGGATTTAAATGCTCATTCTGCCACCTACCTGCTGCATGATCTTGGGCGAATCCCCAGGACTCAGGTTTCCTCACCTATAAAAGGAGCAAAATCATTCATAGAACACTCCTAATAGGCTTGTCGTGGGGGCTGGGTGAAGTTAAGTAATTTTCCTAAGGATGAGTGGATATCTATAAAGTGCTTGGAACCCTACCCAGTACAAGTGAACTGGGAGCCCCTTCACACTGTGTCCTGCATCCTTTTGGCATGACCTCAGTAGTCTTGGACAACTTCCTTGATTTCTGGACGACAACATGTTCCAGGCTCATCTTATACACTTTCTACCTGGAATCAGCCGTTTCTCAGAGGAGCCCTATTCTTTTCTGGTGATAAATGGGAGTCAGGGGCCATAGTCAGGACATGGGGGATGCTCATTGCTACTGGGTCGCCATTGCACCTGGGCTTAAAACTGGAAAAACTGACCTTTCTCATTCACATTTAAGATGACAAGGTTTTCCTTAACTTCTTTTTTTTTTAATAGATTATATTTATTTATTTTTAGGGGGAAGGGAAGGAGAAAGAGAGGGAGAGAAATGTCAATGTGTGGTTGCCTCTCACGTGCCCCCCCGACAGGGAACCTGGTCCTGGTCTGCAACCCAGGCATGTGCCCCGACTGGGAATTGAACCAGCAACCCTTTGGTTCACAGGCTGATACTCAATCCACTGAGCCACACCAGCCAGAGCTCCTTAACTTCTTTGATTTGTATTTTTTTTCCTCTTTTTTCTTACACAGAAAATCTTATTTCCTGAGAACAGTAATACAGTTTCTTATCTTCTTTTTAAAAAATTAAAGAGAGAGAGAGAGAGATTGATTTGTTGTTCCACTAATTTATGCATTCATTGGCTGCTTCTTGCATGCGTCCTGACCGAGGATCTAACCCACCACCTTGGTATATGGGGATGATGCTCTAACCAGCTGAGCTACCCAGCCAGGGCTCTTATCTTCTTTGTCCTATATTACAAAGCTAATAGTTTCAACATAACAATACCAGTATAATTATTACCTATAAGATGACTGAGTGCAGCTGAAGATTTCATTATGGCTCCATATTTTTGTGGTCTGTAGGATAAAGCCCATTAGGGACGTACAATCAAAATGCTATTTCACAATCATTTCCAATAATATTTTTTAGTGTGGATGCCAAGTGGACAGTCAGGTTTATTCATTTTTTTTTAAATTTTAGTTTGAATAGATTGCTTTTTTTGTCTTTGCATAATAATTTTGTAAGCAATTTTCATTTACAAAATAACCCTAGAATGAGATACACTCGGAGAACCTTGGCTTTGATTTCTGCCCATCACTCGTTGCCTCCTCCTTGTCACTGTTGCCTCCATGCCCCATGAGAAACTGTTCTTATTAGTTTGTGCTTTACCCTTCCATTGTTTCATTTTGAAAATATAAGCAAATGTGTACTCACCCCACACATACTCAGAAGATAGTGTATTTTGTGTACACAACGCTGCTCCTTGGATTTTGCTTCTTCTTTCTTTCTTTCTTTCTTTTTTTTTTACTTAGTCATATTTCCTGGAGATCACTCCAGTGCAATATTGGGGGAACTTCCTCATTTCTTTTTACAGCTGCATAGCGTTCTTCTCTGTGGCCCTGCAGTTTATTCAGCCAGTTCCCTCTTGGTGGACGTCAGGGTTGTTCCCAGTCTTTGCTAATACCAGCAGCAACAACAACAAACCTGTGTGCACGTGACTTTGTACGTGGGCAGTGTATTTGGGGGGGTAGATTCCAAGATGCTGTAATGGGATTTTTTAAAAGTTTCTCTTGAGACTTTATTCGGTTTTAGCTTCACAGCCAAACTGAGAGGACCTTACGGTGTTTAAAACCCTCACTGTGATGCACAGCAGGCAGGAAGGGCTTCTTGGTGCAGAACCAGGCGCTCTACCCCAGGCAGAGCAGCCATTGAGGGCTCTGGGGAGCGGGTGGTGGTCCTGCTGAGATCTGAAGGAAGAGTGGGAGGGGAGCAGGTAAAGAGAAGAGGAAAAGGTGTTTCAGGCAGCAGCACGCACGAAGGCCCTGTGGCGGGTGTGAGCACGATATATTCAAGTAATGGACAAAGAGTGAGGTGAGGGATGGGAGACCATGTCTTCAACTGGGGTGAGGTTGGTAGGAGACTGAAAGATGTAAATGAATCTGGGTGATAATTAGGAGGTAAAATGTACAGATCCTGGTAACTCTATGAGTTGGAATAGAGATGTGGCTGTCACTGCAGACCTCCAAAGTAACTAGTTTACACAACGAAGAACGGCGTTTTCGCTTTCGAGGACTGCCCCAGTGTAAGCGTTCTGGTTCTGGTTTGGCGGCTCCAAAGCATTAGGAGCCCAGGCCTCTACTCCCTTGTTCCTCTGCCATTCGTAAGCCATTGTCTTTTTTAATGGCCTGAATTTATCACCAGTCCTGCACTCTGAGTACTAGGAAGGGTAAAGGAGACGGGAAGGAGAGAGACCCACCCTTTCCCTTGAGGACACGACTGGAAAGTTGCACATATCACTTTTACTCACATCCTATTTACCAGAATTTAATCACCTGGCCATACCCGGCAATAAGGGAGGCTGGGAAATGCCTGCCAAAGGGCCCTGTCTGCACTGGCAGTGAGGAGAGGGGTCTTCAGGGCGACCGGACAGCCGCTGTTGGGAGGGGCTGGGTTCAGAGCTGGGATTAAGTGGGGAGGCTCCCAGCAACCCCAGGCCCAGGAGGGCACGCTGAAGTGGGATGGCTGCAGCTGGGCTCAAGTCCCGGGGCTGTGGTGATGGATGGGTGGGGGTGGGGGAAGGTCAGTGAAGGAAGTGGCTGCTCTGGACAACAGTTGGCCAGACATTGATGGATGGTCTGGGGGTGGGGAGGAGCAGGAATACAGGGAGGACCAGAGAATTCCAGATCATGGAAAAAACCTGCCTATAAAGCTCAGCTAGAGGAGCAGCCTGGCGGCCCGTGTTAGGCACGGAGGGCCCTGTGGTGGGGAGGAGGGCATTGGAGACCTTAGGGACTCCCTCCGCACCCCATTATGAAGCAACCCTGAAATCGCCTGTGAGCTTTGACATCAGGCTCTCAAGGTCCAGGACATGGGACCTCGGACTAGTAATACCCAAGGACTGATCCTACTCAGTCTTTACAATCACCTAGGAAATGTGTTACTATTTTCCCAAGCTGGCAGGCATATGGAGAAACTGAAGCTCAGGTGGAGTGGAAGGACCCAAGATCTGTGTCAGAACAAAGGCTTTTTCACTTTCCATGAAGCCAAGAGGCCCTATGAGCAGCACTCAGAAATCCCTCTTGTGATCGATCACCAGGTCTAACCTGCTTGTCCCAATTCCTTCATTCATTTGTTCATTCGCTTGTTCATTCATCCGGCCACCAAACTGAAGCTGACGTCTCTCTCTATGCAGCGTCCTGATTAGGGACTGGGGATCCCTGAGTACTCAGACCCTGACCTCACAGAGCTCCCAGTCCCTAGGGCAAGGCGGGTCAAAGGCAGCCTATCCCAACCCAGGATCTTGTGGTGAGGAGGTGGTCAGAGACGGCTTCCTGGAGGAGGGTGGAGCCTGATCAGAGACCCGAGGGACAAGGTGAAGGAGGGACCCACTCTTCTTTGGCCTGGACAGGCAGTGGGAAGGAGAGGAAGTTTTTCAGTAGTGAGGACATTTGAGCCACATCCTGAAAGACAGGCAGTGGACAGAAGTACAGGCAAGGTCCTTTCAACAGCAGAAACAGCATAGGCAAAGACCAAGGTGCCAGAACCACCCTAAGGCGAGGAGGTGCAGAGGGTTACAGTGAATTTAATAGGCAGGAGCCCAGGATGGGAAAGGAAACGGTAAATGATTGGATCAGAGGCAGGGCAGAGCCCAGGCCTAAAAGGTTTGTTCCCCACCGCTCGCCAGCTTTTTGGGGGTACAACTGATACGTGACATCGTACTAATTTCAGGTGTGCCGAGTAGTGATCTGATGTGTGCGCTGTGAAACGATCACCACAGGAGGTGCTATCACCGGACGTAATTACAGATTTTTCTGTTGTGCTGATAACTTTCGAGATGTACTTTCTTAGCAGCTTGCAAATCTACAGTATGGTGTTATTAAGTAGAGTCACCATGCTGTACATTACACCCTCCTGATTTATTTATCTCATAACCACTCATTTGTACCTTTTGACTACCTTCGCCTATTCACACCCCTCTCCACCCCCGCTCCTCCCTCCAGCCGCTGGCAATCACCAGGAGAACAGATTCCCTGCATCTGAGCTCAGCTTGTATGGAGTCCACACACAAGCGAGATCACACAGTGCTTGTCTTTCTCTACATAATGCCCTCAAGGCCTCTCTATGCTGTTGCAAATGGCAGGGTTTTTTTTTTTTCTGTTAGCAATAATCGCAGCTCAGACAAACCTCATGGGCTGCGATGCTGCCACTGCACAAAGCTGGAGATGTTTTTCTCTTTCCGGCCGAATAATATTCCACTGTGTGTACACACCACGTTTTCTTTATCCATTCACCCATCCATGGACGCTGACGTGGTTTCCAGGTCTTGCCTGTTGCGAATGATGCTGTCGTGAGCATGCACGTACAGGCATTTCTTGACGATAATGATTTTATTTCCTTCAGATACACACCCAGAAGTGGAATCACTGGATCTGACGGTAGTTCTATCTTTAATTTTTTGAGGACGCACCACTACAGTTTTCCACAGTGGCTGTACCGATTTGTGGTCCCATAACAGTGCCCAAGGGTTTCCTTTTCTCCACATCCTGGCCAACACTTGGCTTCTTTTAAAAAGAATAATAACAGTAATAGCCATTCTAACAGTGGGAAGCTAAAGGTTTTAAAGGCTGTGAAGGCTGTGACTTTACCTGAGGGGAACAGGGAGTCGTTGAGCGTTGGAAGCAGAAGACAGACTCCTGAGATAGGTATTTGGAAAGAGCGCCCTGGCAGGCATTTCGAGGCTGGAATGGGAGTAGACACAGGGCCAATTGAAGGTCCAGGCAGTGCCTGGAGAGAGAGGCTTAGGACCTGGCCCAGCAGGGACGGTGGGTGGAAACGACACCACTGAGGATGCTGAATGGACGAGGCTGGGGGTCCTAAGTCCCGGGGCAATGTTTCCACAGACAGGCACAGGTGTGTGGGTCACTCGTTTATCTTGCCGGTCATTCTGCATCACTCAGAAATGTGGCTCTGACAAAGGGCACCCTGCCCCTACTGACCAGGGGGGAGAGTGAAAGGGAAAAGGATGTCAGAGCCCATGTATTGAGCGCTTTCCTGCAATCCTTACCACAGTTCTTCAGGAAGGCATTAACGTTACACCCACTGCATGCAGTGTTAGAGCTTAGGCCAGTGGACGCACGTGGGGAAGAAGGAGGGAGCAGTGACTAGGGGGTGAGCAGGATGAGGTTTTCTGGGGTGCCGATAGTGCTTTGGTTCTTGCCCTGGGTAGTTCACAAGTATGCTTTCTTTGTGAGGATTCGTCGAGGTGTGCACTTAAGACGTGTACCTTTATTTATTTTTTTGGTAAGGGTTTTATGCCTCAACCAGAAATATAAAAAATACATTATATGCATTTTACAAGTTACAAAGCATTGGGTTAAGTTTTGAGGGGTTCGGTGGCACGCTTAAGGTTCCAGTGGCGGGTGGTAGAGATGAGATCGGAACCCAGGAGTGCCCAAGTCTACAAGCCTAGTTTTGATCTCCCTCTTGATGGCTTTCAACCAAACTGCCCTTCCTGGAATGACCTACAGCGGGAGGCAGAGAACAGGGGATGCACCACGGAGGACAAGAGGCACCCGGCCAGGAGGGGGCGCTGCTGTCACAGGCAGCAGGCACCTAGAAGCCTTGTGAACAGAGCCCAGGTGTGAGTCAGGATGGCGCAGACCCAGGGAGTCAGCTCTTAACTCCCACTTTCCCGAGGAGGACCCAAAGGCCCGGAGAGCAGAAAGGGTTCTCCCAAGGGGGTGAATCAGCATCTCGCCCCACCCCACCCCAGTCCTGTGCTCCTATCCAGGAACCTCAGCTGCATTTCTCAGGTATGAGGACACTACAGAGAACTTAGAGGTCACCAGTGGGGTCGAGGACCCCGACCTCCCCATGGGAGTAGGCCCAGGGCTTCACAGCCCAGCCCAGCCCTGCTGGGAGGCAGGAGACTGGGAGGTGAACCTCAGGGCCATGGCCAAGGATGAGCCAAGACTCCCAATGCAATGTCCAGGCTTGGCCCTGTGGGTGGGCACCCACCACACCCTGTATAAGGGGTGGTGAGGAAGGGCTGAAGCCAGGTGGCACCCTTCTGGCCAAGGTATCATGCATCCCATCTCCTGACCTTTTTAATTTTCTAACTGGAAGTTTCCAGAGCAAGAATGAGAGGCCTCTGAAGTTCCACCCTATGGACTTTCTCCCTAAGGGTTGGTGGGACCCCCTGGGGAGAGAGTGGAGGATCCAGGCTGGTGTAATCACCCAGCGTCCTGGCCAGCAGTTAGCTTTAGCAAGCACGGCTGAGTGGGGTCATGGAGAGGTGGGTGAAGACCCTACTGCCGCCACTCACACAGTGTGACCTGGGGCCCATCGCTCTTCCTCTCTGAGCCTCCTCTCTATACTGGGAAGACTGAGACCTGTTTTGTCAGAAAGAGGCCTCTTGTGTGAAATGAAAATGTGCTCCAAGGCCTGGCACACAGAGGGGGCTTCCTTTCCTCCAGCAGACCCTACCAGGCCATCGAGAGTCTGCAGGGATGACAGCCAGAAGTTAGGGCTTTGCTGATAATACATTTTTTAGTTGTGGGAGGGGTAAATCTTCCATGTAGAAGAATTCCAAATAATTCGCCTTCATCAGCCAGGCTTTCAAGGGCAATGTCAACAGTGATAGGGCAACCCCAGAACGCATGCCCTTGCTGTGACTACGGTGACCATGACCTTTTATCTCGGTGGTGTTCCTCCTAAAACACACCACCCCGGTCTAATCAGCAGAAAGGCATCAGACAAATCCCACCTGATGGGCATTCTACAAAATATATGACAAATACTTCTCAGAACTGTCAAGGTCATCAAAGACTAGGAAAGTCTGAGAAACTGTCATAGCCCAGAGGAGCCTAAGGAGACAGGACAACTTAATGTGATGTGGTATCCTAGAGGGGACCCTGGAACAGAAAAAGACATTAGGGACAACCTAAGGACATGTGAACAAAGCACAGACTTGAGTTAATAATGACGTGTCAATGCTGGCTCTTTAACTGTGGCAAATGCGTCACCCATATGAGGTGATGATAATAGGGGAGGCTGGCTGTGCTGGGGTACATGGAACTCTGTGCTGCTTTCACAAGGTGCCCCTAAATCTAAAACGATTCTAAAATTTAAAGCTTATTTGAAACTTATGAGGATGGGCATAAGATTGCTAACTTTTTATTTTAACTAATGAAGACATTAAAAACCTCACCAAGCCACCTTCCCTACCCATTGTTTGATAAAAGGGAAGAAGTCCCAACAGCAGGAAGGCCTCCGTCTCAGAATAAAGCACAAAGAATTGAAATGGGGTAGGTCTGGGTTAACGAAGAGTTCAGACTCTTCCTTTTTCCCACTTGGCCAAGGACCCATGAGAAGTTTGGGGCTGACATTAGCGCTGGAGAATGTGGGCAGAGCGAGAAATGGTTTGAGAAGATTGTGGCCAAGAACACCAGACACTCGACGAAAGCTGGAGGGTGCCCCTACAGAGAAAGGTGTGAGGGGAGCAGTGATGGGGGCGGCAAGGGTGGCAGACGGGGAGGCTTTGGGCCAACAGGGCGACCACCCATTCTGGTTTGCCTAGGACAAAGGATTTCCTGGGCACTGGGCCTTCAGTTTGAAAACTCAGACAGACCTGGGCAAGCTGGGGTGTTCGTCCTAACCAAGCAGGTGGGCCTGGGGACAGGAGAGACTGCAGCTCTGTCCTAAGGGGATGGCAGCAGCCCTCAGGAGCCGCCCCTAGCCTCCTGGAAAGGGGAAGTCAGACCCTGTGTGGCCAGGTCTTCTGATGTTCAATATTTTTTTCGAGAGAAGCTAGAATTTTTTTTTTTTTAAAACACAACTCCCAAGTTTCAAATGTAGGCAGCAACTGTGAAGTGCTTTTCAGTCCAAACCAAGCACAGTGTGTTCCGTGTGGCCCTCGGTCTGCCAGTTTGGGGGTCTCTGGGAGTGGGTCTAGACTGGATCCTGGAGATGGTTCCTTTGCTCCTCTGAGCCTCAGTTTCCCGACTGTGAGGTGGGAACAGTTTTGCCTCCTACAGGGCCGTGCAATCTATCTGCAAGTCAGGTGTGCAGCCTGGCACACCAGGAGTTCTCAAACAGCAGGAGAGAAGAAAGCACGCGTGTGATAACGACGGAAATGGCCGTTAACAAATGAATGGACAAACAGAATGTGGTTCACTCAATGGAATGCTATTCAGCTTTAAGGAGGAATGAAGTACTGATAACATGTAATAAATAAGGTTGGATGAATTTTGGAAACACTATGCTAAGTGAAAGAAGCTAGTCACTAAAGGTCGCATATCATATGAGTCCATTTGTATGAAACATTCAGAAAAGGCAAATCCATAAAGACAGAAATCAGTGTTTGCCAGGGGCTGGGGGAATTGGAGGGAGTCGGGGTGCCGGGGTGATTGCTAATGAGCATGGGTTTTTGGGAAAGGTGATGAGAATGTTCTGGAATTGATGGTGATGATGGTCGCTCAGCTCTGTGAATAGACTAAAAGCCATTGAATTAGGAACTGTAAGTGGGTGAATTGTACATGTGGGAGGGTGAGTTACATTTCAATTAAGTTGTTAAGAGAAAAGCAAACAGGCGACAAGCACAGCTAGTCCTCCTTCCAGCTGTGCTCCAGCTCCTCGTGCAAACTTAAGCAAGGGGCTCCCCCTCTCTGGGCCTCAGTTTACCACTTGGAGAACACAGCTGTTGAATTACGTTCACTCTGAGGGTATATCTGGCTCCAACAGCTTATGATTTTATTGTGACAGATGGTCGCATATTCACCAGGGCCACCTACCCAGAGAGACCTGGGGTAACATAGGCCAAAGGTGGCCATCAGCTCGGAGCCTGGAATGCCACCCACAGCTGACAGGCTACAGGAACTGGAAGGAGCCGAGCAGACGCCAGCAGAAACACACAGATGTTTGCAATCGACAATAGACATCAACTGATGTAAGAAAACAATTTGCCAGCCTTTGTTGTCTGTTTATCAAAACTCCCTCAGTGAAGTTCATCTTCAGCTCACAGAGGAGGTGAGGGGCTAGAGTCAGGCTGTCTGGCTCTGATGTCCACTTACCTGCTGCGTGGCCCAGGGCAAGTCACTCAACCTCTCTGAGCTGCAGATTCTGCATGCTTATAAGGGAGGTAATAACAGTAGTGGCAGGGATCGAAGCTAGTTCTGATTCTTTAACCTCCTTAGGCCTTCACTTTCTTATCTATAATTTGACAGATGTTATGTAGATCAGTGGTTCTCCACAGACTTTACCCCCCAGGAGACTTTTTTGGCTGTCACAATTGGGAGAGGCGGGAGTACTACTGGCATCTAGAGGTGGAGGCCAGAGATGCCGCTGAATGTCCCATGGTGCACAGAACAGCCCCCACAGCAAAGAATTATTCAACTCCAAATGTCAAGATGGCTGAGGTGAAGAAACACTGGATTAAGATAACCTCTTAGTTTCCCTCCAGCTGTAGATCTTTTAGCTTAATTGCCTGCCTTATGCTGGGAAAGGCGGTCTGGAGCAGGCAGTCTTTCCACCCCCATTCAGCTGCCTTTGGCCTGGAACACTTTCTTACTGGGAGATAAGGAGCCTGGTAGACTTACGCTGGCTTACTGCCGTGTGTGACGTATCTTTCCCTGTTTCAGACTTAATGTGTGCTCCTTTGTTCTGCGTAAGTGTGCATGTGCGTCATATGGCACCTGGCCAACTCCACTGATATGTCTGTCCTCTGTGGGGAGGGGATGAGGTCCTTCTTCCTGTGACACAAGAGGTGTGTGTGTATATAGGCCAATGGCTCTGCGTTGGCTGCCGAGAGGGACCCTCAGGCCATGAAGGTCTGATGCCCACCGCTGAAGCTGACTTGTCCTGTCTCTGTCTGAGTGGAGCCTTGTTCCGTTCAGGGTTCGACCCAGCTGTATTTTTCTTGGTGACTGAGACCAAGAAGCGGTGGGCATACATGTTCAGACTTCTACTCTGGTGACAGGTAGATTTGACTTGCATACCACATGGTTTTCTCCGCCCCCTGAGGCCATTTCCACAAAGTTATCATCTGGTGATTTTGACTGAGTGTGTGGCATTTTCTCCCTCACTTTCCTGCCATGCAGAATGAGATAATATGTGCCTCCCAGCACTGCTCTCTGACTGTGGAAGTTGTAGTAATAATAGTAATATTCAACAATAGGTAACACTTGGTACGACTACGGGTCAGACATCGTGCTAAATGTTTTGTTCTGTATATGTTAACTCATCTTGTCTTCACAAGCATGTCTGAGGCAAGTTTGATTGTTTCTTCCACTTTATAGATGAAAAATCTGAGAGACTTAGTTGTACAAATCATATCTGCACCCCAAACTGGGGTGGCTTTTCAGCTCACAGCAGTTTTCCATGTGGCACTAATCCTTGCTTCTCTACTCCTTTGGGATATAGTGATTGGTCCAGGGATGCACACATGTGACTCAAGATGGGCCAATCAGAAGCCTTCCATGGGATTTTTGCCAGTTGAAACTAGCATAAGTGTAGGAAGACATGAGCCAGGTGGGGCTGCCAGTGGGGCAAGATGGTTTGGCTGTGTGGAGCCAATATACAGAGAGAAACATATGAGAACTGAGAGAGAATCCTGGTGGCTTCTGATGCCTGGTTTTGGACCTCACCATCCATCTCCAAAACATGAGCCGACAGATTCCATTTTAATGTCTGCATTGGTTTGAGTTGCATTTTTGTCTCTTGCTACTCAGAGTCCTGACTGATTGATCCCTCTCCTCCCCACCCACACAACCCTGTTCATGTCCATATGTGTGTCCCCTGCACACACATGTACATGTGCTTAGCTTGTAGGGATGTGTGCACACATGCGTGTCAACATGAGCTTATGTGCGTAAGCCAATGACCCAGGTGGTCACTCCTGTCCCATATTCTGTCCTTGACTTGAAATTGAACTTCCCCATCAGGGCTGATAATCTCAGAGGATTAGAACCTGGAATTCTGGGCTGACTGACCTCTTTGCCCAGGAAGACCCCTTCCCTAGAGACCTGGCAGCATCTTAGAAGTATGAAGGGGGCAATCCTAGAACCCCAGGACATCTGGGTTGGCAGGCAGGGCCCTACAGTGGGCATCATATTGCTTTGCCTGTCCAACATTTTACCCCAACACCTTCTGGGACCAGCACCCAAATTGCAGGATTCTATTTATATGACATGTCCAGAAGAGGTAAATGTGTAGAGGCAGAAAATCAGATTAGTGGCTGCTTAAGGCTCAGGGGAGTGGGGATGAGGACCAGGGGCATAAAAGCTAAAGAGTTTCCTTTTGAGATGGTGAAAATGCTCTAAAACTGACTGTGGGGCTGGTTACACATATCTGTGACTTTACTCAAAACCATTGAAATATACACTTTAAATGGGTGAGTTGTATGGTATGTGAATTATATCCTGATAAAGCTGTTTAAAGAAAGATTCCAAGGCTCCATGTTGAGCCAGGCTCCTTTCAGAGTGTTTCTTTAAAAGTCACACACTTGTCCTCCAGGTGGCCGTGTCTGGCTGATGAGAAATCAGGACCTTTTTACTTCTGCTCTGTGCTCTGCAGTTACAGAGATTCCTGTATCTGCCTTGCTTATGTCCACTGCCAATATTCCGTGTGTACATTGTCTGCTTTCTTTTGCTTAGAGTAGTTGTCTGGGTCCCCTGGCTGTGTTCCCACCTGCCTCCAGGCTGTCTGTTTATCTGTCCATCCCTTAGCCTCAGTGCCTTGTTCCAGCTCTGTCCACTCTCTAAAAGAGGCTCCTGTGGGTGGGGGCTCCACATGGCCAAGGCCGGAGACTGTACATGGGAATAGAGGGGCTTTAACTTGGGAAACCAGTTACATCAGTGCTGGGAGAGCCAGAGGCCTGGGCTGGACCACGGAAGAGACACAGAGAGAGGCAGGTGGGAGAAACACCCTGTTTCTCCCTTCCTCTATGGGGTCTGAGAAAGGAAGTGGGCTTTGCTGATGGAGAGCGGAGCTAGGAAGGCGGGGAATGGCCTGAGGGCCTGGGTGACCAAATGGCCTCTCAGGGGCAGTGAGAGGTGCACTTAACTGGAAGCTCACCCACCTACCAGCATGTGACAGGGGTGAGTCACCAACTTTTCTGTCCTAGATCCTAAATGGGGAGGGCAATGAACCCTCAGCCCCTCCCCAGCCACAAATTCCCTGGGATGTCACTAGCAAATGTCCCTTGTATTCCATTTCTGTTCTAATTCATGCAGACACAGGCCATTCTTTTGGGGGCTTGTCTGATAGAGGGGCCCAGGAGTAGGAGGGAGGTGGAACGGAGGGCGAGAGGTGGGGACTCTGTGTGGTTGGGGGCAGGTTAGCTGCAGCCCTGCATTCTAGGCCTGGAGGTCACTTTACCTGCCCCCTGCCCAACTGTACAGAAGCCAAGAGTCTAGCCACTGATCTGAGATGACAAAGGGGGCGCTGACTGCAGAGGGAAGCACGCGAACGCTGGAGGCGCACTGGGCTCTAATCCTGCCTCTGCCAGCTGTAGATTCTGGGCAAGTGTTTTTCTTTATCCAAGCCCCAATTTTCTCATCCATAAAAGGGGCTAAGCACAGCATGTAGCTCCTAAGTTTGTTGTAAAAAATTGTCCTAAGCCCTTGACATGTGGCAGAAGATGGTTTACAACCTGCCTCAGGGGAGGGTCTGGAGTCCCAGCCCCAGGGTAATACTGGCCATCTGTGTGACCTTGGGCAAAATCCTCAACCTTTCTGAGCCTTGTTTCCTCATCTGTGAGATGGAGATAACAGTTCTGTCCATTTTGCAGGGGTGTGGATAAGGATAAAGGACCCAGCACAATGTACGCACCTCATGGGCCTAGCTGTTCTTGGACCCTTGACGCGGTTCTTTCCCCCACACACGGGACATCAGTCCAGGCCGCCCACCACAGACCAGCCCCCTCCTCTCTCAGGGCTGCTTGCTTCCATCCTCCTCAGCAGTGTCTTGCCAGTCTTGAATACAGCTGAGCTGTTTGGGGAGGGGAAAACAGGGCTGGGACTGAGTTTGGAGTGGACGTCATGATGTCAGGCTTATGAATGACCCATTGTACCCTTTGGCTGTGACTCAGCAGTTCAGATGAGATTTCCTATCCAACGGAGTGGATTGTCCTTGTGAACTGCCAGAGGGGGCATCATGATGCCCTATCCCAGCATGGAGTGAAAAGACCTTGAAGCAGTTCCTCCTTCTGGTGCTGTGTACAGGGTAACCATGGCTGTGAGGAAGGGCTGTGGTTGGGGGAGTCTTCTGCTCCCTGCACCACCAGGGCAGTTGGCAAACCAAAGAGGAAGTTCTCTAGAGCTTTGTCTGCATTGCATGTTTCCCTTTGTACTTATGAAGCATTTCATAATAATAACCTCAGTCCTATAGGTGCCTCCACCCACTTGATGTGTGTGGCCTGTGAAGTCACCTCATCTCAGCTTCGGTTTCCCAGGTGCAAAGTGAGCACCAGGATGAGGCCCCGTTTGCTCATTTGTTCACTCACTGATTTATGCATTCAGCCACTCCACAGACATTTGTGGAGCGCTCCCAGGCACTGTGTGCTGTCCTAAGTCTTGGGCGATCCAGCCAGGGGCACCTGATGAGGTCCTGGCCCTCATAGAGCAGACATTCTAGTGAGGGGACAGTCAAAAACAAGCAAATCTAAATTGCCAGGAAGGGGAAGAGCCACATGCTGGGACCTGGGGAGGGGAGGCAGGGATGTTGCATGAGGAGTTCCCCGTGGGCCGAGAGCTGAAGCATGAAGAGGACTGACTGTGGAGGGTGTTGGAGGAAGGACATTCTGGGCAGGGAAGCAGCTGGTGCAGAGTGCCTGAGGCAGGACAGGGTTTAGGGTCAGAGCTCACGGGAAGGTGAGGGAGCACAGTGGACAGAGCGGGGGGGGGGGCGGGGGCGGACATTAGCACAGGGCCCTCAGACAGCTTGAGGAGTTTGTGCCTCATTCTTGGCTCATGCAGAAGCCAGCACAGGGCCTTCGGCAGGGGAGGGACATGACTGGATTACCCATGAAACCATCTCAGGCCTGCTAGACACTTGCTGTGGGGCTTCTGGTGTGCCACCCACTGTGTGGGCTCTGGAGGCAGGCGCTAGTGGCAATAGTGAAATAACATCGAACTCTTACTCGGTGCTGGGAGCAGGGTAAGCCTTGATATATTAATGTGTGTGCGTATTTTAATTAAAAAAAAAAAAGACCTCACTTTGACCTTGATGACTCTATGAAATAGGGTTATCATTACCTCCATTTTACAGATGGGGAAACTGAGGCACAGAGAAGTCACACGACTTGCCCCAGGTCACTCAGTTGGCAGTGAGGAGAGGGGTTGGAGAGAAGGGGACTGAGCCTGGGGATACTTATGGCCATGGGGGAAGCGTTGCCAGGCTTAGGGGTGGCTGAGGGAGACTCCTGGGTGTCTGGTCGGGTGACCTGTGGGTGGTAATGGCCTCAGGCTGTGGAGTACATGGGGGAGGAGCCGCTCTCCCTGGCAAAGGATCTGGCTAGTGGCACAGTGCCTTCTCTGGCAGCAGTCTGTTTACTGGGTGCATCAGGGTCCGTTTGGGTTCCTGGCCCTTCCTCAAGGAGGCTGGACAGAGTGGTTGTCAAGAACGTGGCCCTGAGCTGTGTGCCTTCGGGCCGGTCACTTACCCTGTCTGCTTTGGTCTCCTTCCTGGTGAAACTGGGAATGCAATGATAGCCCTTCTCGCAAGGTGTGCAGGTGTGACATGAGACAACGTTTGCCTGGTGCCAGCACCTGGAACATGCCGGAAATATGTTACTAAGGGAGAAAAAGGTGCAGGCTTGGAGAGGTGGGCAGCCAAAAGGCCCTGGTTTAGGAAGTGCCTCCCGATAAGTTGCTGACATCAGTGACAACTGGCTCAGTGGCCCCACCTCCCAGAGCTCAGGGGTCCCCTCTGCCCTTGTGACAGGGGCCAGTTAGCCCAGGTTTCTGACTTGGCTCCGTGCCAGGCTCTGGCAGGAGGAGGGGAGGACAGTCACTTCTGCCAGATCCCTCCCAAGGCCTCCCTGCTCTGAAGCAAGGACCGGAGGGACCCAAAATTGTGTCTGCTTGGTCAGGGCCAGGGCCACTGCCACACAGAAGGGACAGGAGACTGTCATGTGGTGCCTCATGTTTTCATGATGACCATCTTTTCACGGCAGAGTCCTCACAAATGGGAAAGGAAACCCCAGTCAGAAACCATGTGATCTTCAAAGGGCAGGTGGGCAGGGGACCAGCGGGGACCCTTCAAGTTCTGGGGACCCGTCTGGCAAAGCCCATGGGCTCTTTCCAAAGTAATGTTTTGTTTTATTTTTTAAGATGTACTGGGATTTTATTTCTGTTGATTCAGTACCAGGTATCTTTTAAAAAATATTTATCATATAAAGATTTTACTTTCTTTCCAAATATCTTAAGCGCAAGTTTGACAGTGTCTCTCCCAGATGTACCGACCACAGGGAAAGTGAAAAAAGCATGTGCCCAAAAGATAAGCAAAGGGCAGCAATCCTGCCCTTTCTGGCATGTCCACATCTGGCCTGCCACCGAAAGAGCATGAATAATTCCTGACGCATGAGAAATGAGTGCATTTTGGTAAATTCCTCAGAATTTTCACACTTCCCGAAACTTCTCTTTTGGCCCACACTTTGAACGTCCCCTTTCTTCTCAGTTTTATCCTTTTCTCTCTTTTAGAAATCTTTTCCCCAACATTTTATTGTGAAAATGTTCAAACACAGAAAAGTTTAAAGAGTTCTGCAGTGAATACTCATGTTCCCATCACCCAGATAAACTTGGTTGTATTTGCTTTATTGCTAACCCCTCCACCATCCCTCCATCCCTCCACCCATCCATCCTTCCTAACTCTATCTAGCCATCTCACTTCAAAAGTACATTTCAAAGTAAATTGCTCATCAGGACCCATCCCTTTAAACACTTGGGCATGCCTTGTGCTAACCAGAGTTGAAAATTGAGAATCATCTTTTTCAATGGAGAAAATTAAATATACAGGTCATGAAGAAAACCAGCCATGTAGGTCCACAATGGCCGTCACAGAGACAAAAAATACCTGTCACTGCTGACGGTGACAAAGGCACAAGTCCTTCTAACCCTCCTGTGGGTGTGTTGCTACATGAGGAGTTGAAGTTACAGGCTAAATTTTAGTTGCAGGCTAGTGAACATAAAGCTATAATCTTTTTCCTACCTGAATCCACGATTCTTTGAATTCGAGGACCACTACTTAGTTTTTATGTGAGAAAATGCAAATACATCACGCTGTCACCAAGTTTCGGCAAACGTCACCAATGGGAAGCGCTTCCTGGCCGTCGGTTATGCATGTTGTCTCATCGGATCCTCACAACCACCCCACAGGGATGAGAGGAGACGGTTTCTCCCCTGACAACACGTTCCCCTGACCAAACGGCCCTGATTCTCAGGGTGTCCTGTACAGCCCTTCAATTCTGACACTAACTGCCTGGAGTCAGTGTCAGACCCCACAGGCTAAGGGCTCGGTCCCACAAGACTGACCACATTTCAGACACCAGTCACAAGGATGGGGTCCCCAGGGTACCCCCACTTCTGTCTGATTTGCCGACAGTGTCAGAAGTGCTCACAACCCCACCCCACATTCAGGAGCATGCTAGAACGGCTTACAGAACTCAGAAACACTTATGTTTGCCGGTTTATCCCAACGAATATGATAAAGGATCCAGATGTGCAACGAATGCGGAGACGCCCAGGGTGTGAGGCCTGGAAGGATCCCGAGCTCAGCAGCTTTTCTCCTGTGGAGTCGGGGTGTACCGCTTACCTGGCATGTGGATGCGTTCCACCCCAAAGCTCTCTGAGCCCCAGAGTTTAGGGACTTTTATGGAGGCTTCCTCGCATAGATATGATTGATTATCAACTCAATTTCCAGCCCTCTCCCTCCCTCCCTGAGGATGAAGGTGTTGCTGAAATTTCAAGCTTCTAATCACAGCTTGGTCTTTCCGGTGAGCAGCCCCACCCAGGAGCCCACCCAGAGTCACCTCATTAGAACAAAGACACTCCTATCATCCAGGAAATTCCAAGGGACTTGGAGCTCTGTGTTGGGAAGTGGGGGCAGAGACCAAATATCTGCTTCTTAGTCACAGGGGGATGAACTACTGTGAGCCCATCTTACAGCTGAGAAGCCTGAGGCCCAGAGGGGCAGGTTTTCTCCCACTGAGACTCATGAGGGTGCCACTTCCTCCAAGCGTGGGTAGGGGTACAGCTTGGGCAGCCCCAAACAATGCCCAGTGCCCACACAGACACTGCTTCTCTTACCCCCTTTACAGACGGGCTGACCGAAGCGCAGGGAGGAGCAGTTGCCCAACCTGCCATCACCCAGCTGTCTTGTTCTTCCCTACCCGCCTGCCCCCATAAAGACGCAGGGTCCTTGCTCTGCTCAGAACCAGCTCTAACCCCAGTGTGGCCACGGGTGGGGAGACCCCCATGCAGGCCTTGGAGGAACTGAAGTGCCGCAGTCCTGAACCAGTAACACCCTTTGTTGTCTGACAGACAAAGAGTTTCAATCCGCAGGGTCAGGGGTGGGGTGCTGGTGACAAAAGGGTCCTGCTTGGGGGGTGCTGATCCCTCCGGAGGCCAGAGGACCTGTTGCAGCTGGGTTTTTGTTCTATTTTCCCTGGTGAGAGAGAGAGGAGGGGTCGAGGTGGCTGGGGCACTGCTTCATTTCCCCCTTTGGGGCCCAGCATGGGGGAGAGAGGCCCCTAGAAGTGCCCCCTGAGGGTTCCAGCTCCTAATGCCAGACCCCAGGCAGTGCAGGGAGCAGTGGGTGCTTTGGGATATCTGTGGTTGGACAGACAGAAACCACCTGTGTGTGATGGTGTGTTGCAACCTGAGAGATGGCACAGGTGCCTCTTGAGGGACAGGAAGGCCTGTGGTTCCCATGGCCACTCCCAGATATGTGCTGTGCACAGCTGGGCAATGGGGTGGGGGAGCAGGAAGGGGGAGAGGAAGCACTAAAAACGGAGTGAACCAGCCACAGGGGCTGGCTGCAGGGTTCTCTGTGTTGGTGGGCATCTGCGTGCATGCACATGGGTATTCTGAATGTGTCTGTGCATCTCTGTGCATGAGTGCCTATGTGTGCACACATGTATCTGTGTGTATTTGCCTATGAGTTTTCATTTGGGGTTACTTATGTCCTTCTACATGTGTCTCTGTGTATAGGTAGGTGACCTCATGCGTCCCTGTGTGTTTATGCTAATAATCATAGCCAACATTTATGTGCACTTCCTGTGTACCAGGCTTCTGAGTGCTTGTGTGTATTATCTCAGTTAACCGTTGGAATGGGTACTGTCATATCTTGATTTTCAGAGGAGAAACAGGCACAGAGAGGTTGAGTGACCTGCCCGGGGTTGCAGAGGTGGAACTGAACCCAGGCTGGCTTGCTCCCCTCCGCCCTAGGCCACACCAGCTCCTGCTCATATGATCCTGGGTTGCCCATGTCCACACAGGTGGGTGCCCCTCTGGGAAGGTGTCCACCTATGTTCTATCCTAGCATGATGTGTGAGTGGGGGAAAGGGCGCCAAGCACCTGTGGGTGGTCGGGCCTTATGTGGAAGTGCCTGTGGTCCCTGTGTGCACGTGTGTGTCTGGGGAATTCACATATGTGTATGCAGGTGTGATGGGGGCCAAGAGGCCTCTCTCACCAGGCCCTGCACTGGGGCTCCAGACCCAGGCCATCCTTTCCTCTTTCAGGGAATGGCAGCCCCAACTGCCCACCCCTGAACCCACCCCCACCCGTCCCTGAGCCAGCCTTTGTTTCCTTTACTGGAGGCCAGAGAGGAGCGGGTAGGCACTGTGGGAATTCAGATGGAATTCTAGGTATTCACCCTTTCAGGGGCGTGGGAGGCTCCTGGAAAACTCCAACCAGGCCTAGGCTGAAGGCACAATGTGGTCACGTGAAGGCTGGGCCAGACTCTGGGTTCTTGGAGGGAGCAGGGCAGGTGGCGTTTGCGAACCAAAAGAAGAGCCTGGCTGGCACCTCCCTTGGGCCTGGAGTCTGCCAGCAGCCTGGTCTGGCTCTGTGGGGCCTCCCCCGAGGTAGGCATGGCCAAGGGACCTCAAGCACCAGGACTCAGGGCCAGAGGGCCAGAGGTGCAGGTGGGGCAGTGAGAGGTTCTGAGGACCACGGCATCAGTCACAGCTGTTAGTCCTGATCTGGCACTTACAGGGGGTCTAGGAGCCTCCCCGAGCTGCTTCCTCTGTAAACAGGATTTCAAGCAGGGGATGAAGGCTGGTGGCTGTCCCTGTCCCTGGGCATCTCTGTGCTGTCCCACCATCTCCTCTCCCTGCTCGAACCATCCTTTTTTCCCTCAGCCCCTGTGGAGGGGGAGTTGATTGCTTAATCCTGATCTAATAATAATGCCCCCAAAAGATACATGTCCGCGTCCTCTCCTCCAGTACCCACGAGTGTGATCTTACACGGAGATGGGGTCTCCGGAGCGTGTGGGACTTGCCCATATTTTGAGCAGCCAGGACACAGGAGGTAGGTCATGGTGAGCAACGGAGCCCAAGAGGTCTCTCTCCAATGTCATCTTCATGGGGCTGGTGTCCTCTGGTCCTAGGAGGTCATTGGAGCATTTGAAGCAATTCCAGTTCAAGGCCAAGGCCAAATTTCCAATACTTCTTACTGAGTACCTCTTCTGTTTGGACTCCCACTTTGTGCTCCAGACTTGTCTCTCATGTCAATCAAGGTACTTTTCCATCCAGATGAACTGAGCATGGGAAGGGGAGTGGGGAGCCAGGGCTTCCCAACACAGAGAGGTTTGGACATCCCAAAGACTGGGGTCTGGTAACACCTGGCACACATGGAGGGTAAGTCAGTGTCTGTGGGTGCCAGAAAGGATCAAGGAAGACCCCCACTCAAACATATACCTGGTGACTGATACCTAAACTTCCACCACTGCCCCCCTAGGCCTGGGATACTTGGACACATGTGCAAATCACGACTTTGGGGGCACCCCGCCCATGCATTGGGATCTGGGTGGAGGAACATCTAACACACGATCACATTTCGTCGGCACCATGTCCTGCAAGCTGTGTCCCACTGCAGCTCCAGGTGGGAGCCCAAGCATCCCAGAACCAGGTATGGACCCCAGCTCTGTCTGTCCCCAAAGCCCTGGGAGCTCAACCACGGAGCTCCACCATCAATCACAAATCCCTCCCAGCCCCCATGTAACCAGTTGATGGGTCCCTTCTCTGAAAGCAGGTGTGTGGTCCCAAAGAGGGGGACAGGCTGCCCAGGTCCTCTTTACCAGGGGACTCTGTGCCACTGTTATGAGTGTTGGCTGCCGGCAGCTCGCAGCTGTCTCCCCCACCACCTTACCCACCCTTCCTTCGGAGAGCATTCCCCTCCACAAGCCACGTGCACCCAAAGCCCCAGCTCAGGCTCTGTTTCTAGGGAGCTAACCTAAGATGAGGTCATGTCTGATTTCCCCAGCTGAGAATCTTCCCATATGTCCTCAGTCCTTCCAGAAAGTCTCACTTTCTTGGCTCAGCCTTCAAAGCCATTTCTCATCTGGCCCCCGCAGAGCACCCCCTTGCTTCTGAGGAGCTGTGCTAGCCCACCCCTCGGTAAGAAGGGGCAAGACTAACTGCTCTGAACACATCTGATAGAGGTGAGATTCCCAGAGGCCTCCTCATGCATTGCAAGCATTTGCTGGGTGTTGATTTGGCTGGACGTTCTATAAGGTGTTTTCTTGGAGCCCTAGAACACCCAACTCCCAGGACCCTGAGCTGAAGGAGAAAGGAGTGATGACTCAGACATTCTTTCCACATGACAATGGAAAATCTGGGGAGGCTCCCAGTGTAGCAGGTTCTCTGGGGCCACACCAACCTCAGGGCTCGTTGGTGCTGAGATGAGTAATGGTTGTCAGGCAGAAGGACCTGCTTGAGAAATCAACTGGGTCTTATTTTGGCTATTGATTCATCACAGAAGAATGAGTGGTGTTATTCCTTCCTTTCAGCTCTTTTCAAAGAGCAACTCTGTCTTTATGTTCTAAAGGGCTGTTTGCCTTGGGCCAGTTAAAGCCTACTTAGTGTGTTAGTCAGGACTCATCCCGCTGCAAATAACAGAACTCTACTGAAGGTATCTTATACCAAAGCAGAACATAGTGTTTCATGTTACTGGAAAGTCAGGAGAATAACAGCTTCAGGCACAGCTGGATCCAGGGGCTGAGGCGTTGTTGGAGATCTGTTTCTATCTGTTGATCCTGCTTTCTTTTGAGTTAGCTTCATTCTCAGGTGGGCTCTCTCCACCTGCTGGCAAAGATGGTGCCTTGCAGCCCCAGGCTTCCATCTCAACAGCCTAGTGGGGATTTCCTCTTGTTTAGTAACTCCAGCAAGAGTCTTGGGTTGAGTCTCAGAGACTCAGCTTGGGTCTTATGACCATTAAAACAATGGCTGTGATCAGCTTTTGTCAAGTGCATGACTCAGCCCCAAGAGCCTAGGGAGGGGCTGGGAAGAAGAAAAGCTTTGGCAGCAAAGATAAGAGATGCTATCTAAACCAGGGGTCCTTGGGGAATGGAACCTGGCTACCTAGAGGAGGCTTATTGAGGGTCTTTGGGGAGGCTTCTGTGTTCCTAAGTCCTGCCCCCTCTCCCATCAAGGGACAGCAGATCCCAATTTCATCAGACTTGGAAAAGTAAAGTAACAAGATTTTTCTCACAAGTATTATGAAACTAATCAAAACATTTATAGGAACAAGTCCTAAATTCTGAGACTTTCATCCTGGCTGGTGTGGCTCAGTGGATTGAGTGCTCGCCTGTGGACCAAAGGGTCGCCAGTTCAATTCTCAGTCAGGGCACGTGCCTGGGTTACAGGCCAGGTTGCCAGTTCGGGGTGCGTGAGAGGCAACCACACAATGATGTTTCTCTCCCTCTCTTTCTCTCTCCCTTCCCCTCCCTCTAAAAATAAATAAATAAAATCTTAAAAAAAAAAATTTGAGGCTTTCTTTAATCAGCCCTAAACTCCCGAGGAAGTGGCTAAGAATGTGGGACCTGGACTCGACTCCTGGATTTGAATCCTGGCTCCAGCATGCCACCGACTAGTTATGTGACCTTGGGCGAGTCACTCAACCTCTTGGTGCCTCTGTTTCACCATCTAAAAAACGGGAACCATGACATTGTGTGCCTTAGAGGACCCCTGTGAGGGTTCAGTGAAGCTCTGGGAGGTTGGGTGACTTGCCCCCATCTCAGGCTGGGGTTAGCAGCAGCTTGGCTGACTCTAAGTTCTGGGCTCATTTTATCCCCAGTGCTGGAACACAGCAGGAGCTTGTTGACTGTTTGTTGAATGAATGAATGAATGAATGAACAAATGAAAGATTAAAAGGAAAATTTTCTCTCTCTCTGTTTGGATCTGTCACTGGGCTCCTTCAGCAACCAACACAGGGGCCCTTGGGGTCCCCTGGGAAGCCTGTCTTAGGTTCAGTTCCCCCAGAAGCAGACTCTTGGACAAGGACAATTTGGGTACATGTGGTTTCTTTAGGAGGCCATCCCAGGAGACACTGTCACGACTGCATTAACCACATTGACCTTTGTATAGTTTCATCCACAATTTCACCGTCACCCTCCCAACCTCGTGCATGTTCCTCTTTTGGCTAACTCTAACCTGGGACCACATGGGGCAGGGCTTCTGGGAAACTGACTTCCCAGCTTAAGTGAGTTAAACCCAGCTTGAATAGTTCACTTCAGAAGGTTGTTCCACCTCCTGGGGTCCTTCAGCTCAGTGCTAGGCAGCTGGGGCACCTTGGCTCTCCTTCCGGTGACTTCTCATCCCCCTCCGGCCTGTTACCTTCCTCACACATTGGCCTCAGGCAGCATTCCAAGAGGGCGAAGGGGGACACCTGGCCTCCTCCCAGCCTTGCAATTTGCAGTGTCACTTCCACTGCTTTCTGTTGATCGAAGCCAGTCATAGGCCAGCCCAGATTTGCCGGGAAAGGACATAGGTTTTGATGGTAAGAGGTACGAAATACTGTGGTCATGTTTTTCAGCAGTTTTTGTTTTAGTCACAAGGCGCTTACCGTGCAATGACAGTGAATGTAACTGGAATCCTTAGAGATGTGCAGTCACAGCTTGTGCGATGGTCATGACAACCCTGCAGACACTGTGGGGGTCATCTTCTGCTCAGATGCCTTACTGTGGTAGGCTTCTGCTATTTCTGAATGCCCAGTGTCCAGCACAAATTCTGGGTACTGTCACTCCCTGTCCCCACTTGTATTTCAGTGAAGCTGATCCTCCCAAACTCCAGGGGTGAACATGTGGTCAGGAATTCTATTGCCCTAACCATGGTGATTGGTCAAAGGATGGACATGTGACCTAAGCTAGACCAATGAAATTCAGTCATGGGATTTTGGCCAAAACTTTTAGGAAAGAGGTGTTCTTTTTCTAATGAGGTTGCTAGACTGATTGGAAATCGGGAACTGCCGGGAACCATATTTTCAACCACAAGATAAGGGCCTGCCTGAGAATGAAACAGTTACAGAGGAGAGGAGAGCAAATAGGTGAAGAGAGGAATTCCTGATGATAGCATCTGAGGTCCTGGATCCATCCATGCCTGAAGTCCTTACCATGAACTTTCCAATTATGTAAGCCAATAAATTCCTTTTGGTGTAGGTTTCTGTCCCTTGCAACCAAAAGATATCTTAATAATGCAGTCCTATGCAGCTATTTGGGTCATGAGGTAAATTAAATGAGCTAACAGTATATTAAATATGTGGCTCATAGATAGCCCATTAAAAGTCAGCTCTCAGGAATTTCTCTTCTCCCCCCTATAGTTCCAAATTAAAATCTACTAAATGCATTAAATGGATTAGAACAGGCATGGAGGGGTTTGGCTGGTTGTAGGACAGCAAACGCACAGAAGCAAAATTTTACATCACCCGCTTCTACTCTTGACACCCTACATTCTGAATCTAAATTCTGGAAAAGCAGCAGCAAAGTGATGGCTTTAAATAACCATGTGAAATGGTACAAAAAGAATCTCAGGCGACACCCTTTTTGTTTTCTCCGCAAGAGGAGGTGGGAGGGCAGTGTAGGGAGATGAAAATCTCTAAAGACAGCCTCTTCCATCTGCATGGAATTAAAAAGAAGTTCACAAGTGTGGGGTCTGGAAGTGCCTCTCTCACGACTGCCTCTGCCTCCTCCTTGGGCATTCTGGCCACGCCACCCTCCGAGTTTGTTTTTCCTGGGCCTGAGTTTGGATGTCAGGCGGGTGGAGGGGCCCTGGGATTTCACGCCACCCTGCAGGCCAGGACGGCTGTAGGCGGCTCCGGGTCTGCATGTTTGAAAAAGCATTCAGGCTGATTGTTTACTCTGGGACTATTGCTGGCCCATGGGTGGCCACGCCAGGCCCTCCAGATGCATCCAGCTGGGGGCCCATAAATAGCCATGCAGTCTGGCCTGCCACGGGGCCTCCTCTGCCCATCCCCACCCAGGCCAGTGGGGTGGGTTGCTGAAGGACTCCTCTGACTGAGTCCCAGTGCTTATAGATTTCTGTGCCCCTCCCCGCTGCCACTAACAGCTCTGACTGGCTGGTCTGTCAAGGACCAGAGTGGACCCACAGACACATTTTTGTCCTCTGTCTTATTTTGTTTTATCTTGTTTAATTTGAGCTAATAATGAAAACTCAGAGCTTTCACAGGAAACTCTGGATTCTGGTTTCCTTAAAAAAAAAAAAGGCAGACCTTGCAATACTGGACATGCCTTTTCGTCCGGCAAAAACTGGCTGCAGCTAAGGAGAAGTTGGTCACTTATCTTAGTTTTAGTTGCCCCAGAAGCAGCTTCTGACTGAGACCAGGATCTAAGTGCAAGCAGTTTAGTAGGGAGGGGATCCCAGGAAGCACAGATGGGAAATGGGAAAGAGGGGCGGGGAAGGGAGGGGTCGACACACAATATTGACTGACTGTCAGTGAGCAGTTCCTGCTGCAGGCTGCTGGCGCTCAGCCCCACTGGAGATGTGTGGGAGACTCCATGGAATATGCCTCAGAGTCTACTGCCTGAGGGGCAAGAGAACTGGAGTATTTCCCTCCGACTCCTGTCTGTCATTTGTGGGGGCTAGCTACATCTGGGGTTTTAATTCCTTGGCACCTCCAGTTTGCCCAAGAGAAAAACCTCAGGTAGAAAGTCACAGATGAGGAGCCACCGTTCACACTGCTGACATGTACCAGAATGGCAGCTGCCAAAGGCATGTGGGCAGGACCATGACAGTGCCTATGGGGCCTTGCTCTCCAGTTTGCCACAGTCCCCACCACTCCCTCTTGCCTGTCTCCTTGACAGGAGGCTGAGCTTAAGTTCCTCATATCATCATTCTTGTCTGCTGATTTTCTTACAGAATAGAAATGTCCTTTGCCCACATCAATCTTAAAAAAATAAGAAAGTGAAATACTAGCTAACAAAGTCCTGTTGTTAGAATCATACTCTGCTCTCTTCTCCTATTTCTGTTGCTGGCCTGGCCCCTGATGGGAGCTGAGTTGGCAGTCTCTCCCCCCACAGAGTGAAGTGCCCCATTGTTCACATGACATTTAGGGCCGTTGTCACCAGCTTTCATCTAATAATACCATGTGGAATGTCTTCCCCTGAGCCCACTGTGGTGCCAGACTCCCAGCCCTGCATCTTCCCATCCATTCTCAAGACAGGTGTGTGCAGCCCCCTAGAAATACTCCACCCACCAGGAAGCAAGGGCACTACCCGAGTTCATTACCAGGAAGAAAACCGTCTTGCTGTTAGCCCATCCCACACAACAGAAGCCCAGAGAAATCTGTCAAACCCACTCCCTGATTCTCCGATGCCTGCTGGGTGTCCTACAATTCAGTTCTGACACTAACCGGAGTTAAGACAGACAGACCCCACAGGTGAAGGGTGCAGTCCCACGGGACTGTCCCCACCTCAGACGCCAGCCATGAATGGTGTCCCCAGGCTACCTGCACTTCTGTCCAGCCAAAAATACGTTTGAAAATTTGATAGAAGGGCTTATAGAACACTGGAAAGTACCATCTTTACTTTCTTTTACTTATAAAAGATATAGATGAAGAGCCCTGGCTGGTATGGCTCAGTGGATTGAGCACCAGCCTGTGAACCAAAAAGTCACTAGTTCAAGCCCTGGTCAGAGCACATGCCTGGGTTGTGGACCAGGTCCCCAGTTGGGACATGCGAGAGGCAATATCTCTCATGTACTAATGTTTCTCTTTCTTTCTTTCTCCCTTTCTCCCCCTCTTTCTAAAAATAAATAAATAAAATCTTTTTTTTTTTTTTTTAAAGATATAGGTGGAGAGTGACATAGGGCAAAATCTGGAAGGGTCCCAAACACAGGGGTCTCTGTCCCCGTGGGGTTGAAGTGTGACACCTTCTAGGCACGTGGATGTTTTCGCCAATCTGGAAGCCCCCTGAACTCCATCATTTAGGTTTTCTTTTTATTGAGGTTTTATTACACAGGCACAATTGATTGAATCATTGGCTATTGGTGACTGAACTCTGGCCCCTCTCCCTTCCCCGGAGGTCAGGGGATAGGGCCGAAAGTTCCTACCTTAATCACTTGGTTGGGTTTTCTGGTGACCAGCCCCCAGCCTGCACCCCCCTCGAGGTATCTCAGCCAGCACACAAAAGACGCTCTTATCACTCAGGAACTTACGAAGGTCTTAGGGGCTCTGTGCCAGGAACCTGGGACAAAGACCAAGTATACTTTTTTATTCACCTACATCTTTTCTTTTCCACTGTGTTGCCACCCAGGCCATTCAGACCAAAGGGATGATGGGCCCCAAGAATCACTTTTGTTTCTAGAATTCCCTTTCTCTGCTCCCCCACCATCCCCATCCCCATGGACTCTCCTGCCTTGATTTCCCTCAGAGTCCCAGTGTAAGCCTCCCTCCCTCCCTCCCTCCCTCCCTCCTTCCTTCTCTCATTGTACATGTTTACTGAGCATGCGCTCTGTGCTGGAAGCGGAACTGGTGCTGGAGAAACAGCTACGTGGCAGGCACAGGGATCTGGCTCAGGTGGGTGTGTGGCCGGCCCTTCCAGCAGCACCCCGCAAGGTCCTGGAGGCCAGGTTTTCCCCGGCACCTGGTGGCCACTGAACTCCTTGCTGTCTGTCTAGGCTGGAGCTGATCCAACTGAAATGTGGTGCATGCCGCGTTAGGCAACTTAAACTTTTCTAGGGGGCACATTTTAAAAAGAAAATATAATAATCCAAAGGTGAAATGACCCGAATGCCCATCAATGCCTACAAATGGCTAAACAAAAGGTGGTCCATTCATACATTAAAATATTACAGAGCCTTAACAAGGGGTGAATTTCTAATACATGCCACAGCGTAGATGAGCCCTCCGCTAAGTAAAACAAGCCGGACGTGAAAGGATAACCAGTGTGTGGTTCTGCTCATACGAAGTATCCAGAATAAGTAAATCCATAGAGACCGAAGGCACCTTCGTGGAGGCCAGGGGCTGGGAGAGAGGGGAGGGGCTGCCAACCCGCACGGGTCTCCATCTGGGGCCACAGACGTGTCTTGGAACTAGATCAAGGTGACGTGGCACAACCTTGTGAATGTACTAAATGCCACCAAACTGTTCACTTTAAAATAGTTCATTTTATGTTATATGAATTGCACTACAATTAAAAACAAACTAAATGGGTGAACTTCACTTGAATAACCCTTTCGAACCTGGCCTATTCAAAATGTCATTGTTGCAGCAAACGTTCGACAGGAGAAGTCAGGAAGGAGGGAGTTTCCACTCTTTTTCTGCTCTATGTCTGTGAGGCAGGACGTGGGACACGGCGCCGTGGCCGCATTCAGACCAGGTACGGTTCAGCTTCTCAGCAGCCGCGCGTGGCTGGCAACTCCTGCCCTGTTCGGCCAGGCCTAGGAAGGGGCGAGGGCCTCTGGCTTCTTCAGAGGAGCTGCCAGGGAGTAAACCTTCTCCTGAGAAGCCCTCCCTTAACGTAACTCCCTGGACTTGATCTGTTTATAGCACCTCTGGGTCCTCTCTGACCAGTCCTCCTTCCCAGAGATGAGTGTAGTGGGTTGACCGAAGCCCCCCCACCCCAAGATGTGTCTACCCAGAACATGTTGGATGGGACCCTATTTGGGAAAAGGGTTACTGCAGATGTAATTACTTTAAGAATCTTAACATGAGATCATCTTGGATTATGTAGATAAGCCCTAAATCCAATGACAAGTGTCCTTAGAAGAACAGGTGCAGACACAGACCCAGAGAAAGCCATGTGCTGATGGAGGGGGTGGGGGGCAGTGAGCCACAAGCCACGGAACTCCCAGGATTGCCCTGCAGGGGAGGAAAATTTTCTTTGACCTTCCCCGGAAGTTGAACTGACAAAAACAGGTTGACTGGTGGAAAGGACATGCATCTGATGGAACTTTTACATGTTCACAGGGCCTTTAACAGGGAATGTGGACCTGAAGGGTGACCGGAGCAGGGAGCTTTTATACCTTTGAGACAAAGAAGCAGTGAATTTGTGAAGAACAACAGGACAGGTGCTTGGGGGTAGGTGGTGAAGAAGTAGCTAGGAAGGTAAGCGCGACTCTAACAAGGCTTGTTGTTCAGATTTCTCGGCCCCCAATTCCTGATCCCTGGTGATGAGAGTGCCTCATGTCCTCCTGGTGCAGGGAAGGAACCTGTCACGTGGGGGTTTTATTCACCTGTTTCAGGGAAGACAGGCAAGAGGCCAAGGTCAGAGTGACCTTCCTGTTTCTGCCATATTCTCGAACTCTTTCAGCTGGAGGTACTCATTACGTCCAGGCGCCATATTTTGAGGTGCTATGTCCTGAACTCTAGAAGCTGGAAGAAGCTGGGAGGAAGCCACAGACCAGACTCTTCCTCAGAGCCCCCAGAAGGAACCAACCGTGCCAATACCTTGATTTCACATCTGGTCTCCAGAATTGAAAGAAAATACATTTCTGTTGTTTCAAGCCATTTCAAGCCATCCGGTATGTGGTACTTTGTAATGGCCACCCCAGGAAGGAAAAAGGAGAGCAAAAGTTGACTGCATCTGTGTTCCGAATGGGTACCACTCCCCCACCAACTCCGTGGGGCAGTTAGAACCCGGGCCTTGCATTGCTGGACCGGGCTTCAAAACTTGCTCCCCTTGGAACCTGGGCCATCTTTCTGGACCTGTGTGGGCCTTTACTGCCCTGTCCGTGCAATGGGATAGCAGTGCCACCTGCTTACCAGTGGTGTGGTGGGAATGAATGAGATGTACAGGTGAATGGCTGAACATGCAATCCCAGGGCCTGGCAAGGGCCCCACAGAGCGGGGATGTTCATCTCTATCCTTGTTCCCCTCCTAGGGATGGGGAAACTGAGGTTCAGTGAGTGAAGTGGCTTGGCCCAGAGTCATCCATCATCAGGCAGCGTGTGCCAAGGCAAGGTCTGCTCTTTGAGTCCAGATCTTAGTTTCCAGGATGCCCTTTCTGTTCAGCCTTTTCTCTAAGCCCCCACCCACCCAAAACCACTGCCGGGTTCTGAATTCCACCAGCCTGAACTGCCCAGAAGGTTACCTGCCCGCTGAGTCTGCACATGCGCCCCTTCTTCAATCTTACTGTCCCCCTGTGACAATGCCCTTCCCGCTCTTCTCCCAACAAACCCTGGCTTCAATCAGAGCTGCTTCCTCCTGGAAGCCTTCCCTGACTGCTCTCTCTCTCTGGGGTCTTTCCCAGGAGCCCAGCCTAAGTCAGCAGGGTCGCTGTCTTCCAGGAGTTGGCAGTCAGAGGGGAGAATGTGAATCACTTATGCTCATAGTGAGGTGGGTCTGTCTGAAGAGGCAGAACAGCAGGATCTGATGGCTGAAGCCTGGTTGTGACTGAATTATCCAGATAATTAGGAAAAAGCAGACCAGGGACCTGACATCTGGCTATGTTTGTGTTTCCCCAAGTGATGCAGCGGTCCTGGTCTCTGTGTCCTTGGGGGTGTCCTTCCCTCTCTCCAGACCACAGGAATGAGAAGTGGCAACAAACAACTGGGGTTATTAACTCAGTGGGCTGGCCCTCTGGTGAGAGGAAAGCACCTGAGGTCTCTGGTTATGTCCCACATGGGACGGCTTCTGCGGGGACCAAATGCCCCTGTCCCTCTCCAGGGAGTCCTGTTACCGTGATGGGGAAGTGACCCACAAGTCTTCAGGAACCCAGTCGCCTCTAGTCTAGCAGAGTGAAATTGAGCCTAAAGGGCTGACTAATTCCTTAAGTGTGTCATTCCAGCCCCTCCTTGCCTGCCCACCTGCCCTTCCCAGGGGCACAGACAGACAGAGAAGTGGGGAGCAGGAGGGGGGTAGATGGTGGCCATTTCTGAGCGGGGTTGGGGCTCAGGATCCAGGCCTGGCCTGCCTGAGTCTTGGGTAACTTTCCGTCCAGGTTCCCTGTGCAAGTGAGTGTGCTGCCAGCTGGGTTGGCTACACGCCCACAGGCCACAAGCAGTTTGCTCTGGCTGCAGGTGGCCCCACAAAAGGTCAGCCAGCTGTTCTCATGGAAACCACCTGGGAGGTACCTAAGGCCCTTCCTCATTCTTTACCTGCCTCCCCTAAAGCCCAGCACAGCCCAGGAGGGGCCAGAGCACCACCCTCCCAGGCCAAATCCCCCACCCCATCTCAGATGAATGAGAGGACGCTGAAACCTGTGGCCACCAGGGCTCCCAGGAGTCACAGTGTCCTTGTCTTAGTAAACCACCTGGTCTTACTTACTGAGGAGGCCTGACCGTAGATCTGGGTTGAGCAAACTGGCATTGCACAAGATTCTCCAGTTTCGGGGCGTGGGCAGTGCTGTGAGATCCTGAAGCTCAGTGGCTGTGTTTCCACCCTCCCCCAGGGACACGTGGCCCTGCTGGGCTCCCACACACAGATAAAACTCTTAGGCTGGTGGTGGTTTCAGAGCCCCCAGGGGAGGAAGGAGGCCACCATGATGACAGGCATGTGGTTGCGGGGGTGCTCTCCCACCTCCTGCCCTCCTACTGCGCTGCAGCCAGGAGAGTTGGGGGACACGCTCCCAATGAGCTGCTGGTTTAATAGCTATTTCCAGGCAATGGTGGGTGGGAAGGAGTTTTTATGGGCATGTCCTCTGAGGGTTGGGTTGATAGATTTAGCAAATAAAAATAGAGAATACCTAGTTGAATTTGAACGTCAGGTAAACAAGAGATAATTCTTCAGTGTAAGCATGTCCCATGCAGTATTTGGGACATACTCATGCTACAGTATTATTCATTGTGGATCTGACATTCAAATTTAATCAGGAGTACTCCGTATTTTCTGGCAACCAGATCTGTGCGGTAGGACGGCTCCAGGTTTGGAGGCTCCTACCTGCTTGGCTTTTCCTTCCTTTCCCTCCCTCTTAGATGCAGTTACTTGCGGGGGCGGTGTCTAAATCTTTCGGTCAGGACTGACATCTGTGATGGCTACTCATTCACATCCCCCCAGCTCCAACCAAGAGCGAGGCCCTGGCCACATGAGCCAGCTGCTCCTCCTCTGGGCCGTCACAGGCCACCTTGAGTGGTTGTACAGGTTGTGCCAGGGCAGCTCCGTATTGGAGAAGAGTGCCCTCTGCTGTTGTGCGGTGCACACCTGCACAGCCCTCTAGCAGGGGTGTCCAGCCTTTTGGTGTCTCTGGGCCACACTGGAAGAAGAGTTGTTTTGGGGCCACACATTATATACATTGTGACATGTAGTCACCAAAAAATCTCACAATGTGTTAAGTACGTTTACGGTTTTGTGTTAGGCTGCATTCACAACCATTCTGGGCTGCACGCAGCCCACGGGCTGCAGGGTGGACACCCCAGCCTACAGCAACCTTGTTCCCACAGCTAGATTTTGACTACCAGGGTTTTCCTTTCTCTCATTTACTCCTCGAACCGGGCTGCCCACAGACACGGTCTCCTTACCCCCAAGTCCCTGGACCCCAGGAAAACTCGAGCAATTCAGAAGGCACCCCAGCACTGTTTAAAAACGGTTGAGTGCCCTGGCTGGGCACAAAAGGGCTTTTGATTCTTGGGGCCAACCTGACATCTGCTGGAGGGGTGCTCGTTTCCCATTGCCTGGAGTGCCGACTGGGGTGCATGGAGCGGGATTAAAGATTTCCTGCCTCCCTGCCCACGACAGGCTTTTCTGCTCTGCACCCTGGCCACCCTCCCCACCCCCCACCACCCAGGCATAATTTTAGAAATGTAATAGTTGCTGCACTGCACATTCTTGGCCTGGAGCCTGTGGGGGCAGGTCCTAACAGAATACAGACATTTCTTTCTTAGGCCATGTCAATAGAGATCCTCTGTTTTCCCCGGGGACAGGTTTCTGAGGGGCCATTGTACACCAATGAGCTCCTCACACACTCACTTCTTTGTGGGGTCCCCCACCACCCCATCCCACCCGGACTGCATGGTTTCGCAGGATCAGTGCCAGCTTCTCTTTGCCTTTTTGAGGTCCCCAAAGCCACAAGGAGCAGTGAGGTCTATGGATTTGAGGGCCCCAGGTGGCGGCGGTGGCCGCAAAAACCCCTTTGCAGGTCACTGAGGTCATTTGGTGTCTTAACCTGTAAATGATGGGCTGGGCCCTCTGGGCCCGGGGAAGGAAGGTTGGCAGGATTTTAGGGTCAGGGGCTTGGACAACAGTCAAGGCCTTTGTTTCCTTCCCAGACCAGAAAAGCCTGCACAGTCTTTTCAGATTTCAAGGAATTGCCCCGTTCCTGGAATGGGCATTCTCGGGGCTTCTGGAGTCTGAGGTAGAAGCAGGTAGAAAGAATCACTTTCAGAGCCCAAGGCCCAGGGATGAATGTCCATGCAGCACTTGTGTGGCTGCCGCTGGGCTGTGTGCTTCATCTCCTTATCTTCCCTTCAATCCTGGCAGGCAGGGCCAGTGATGTACCCACTTGCAGATGAGGAAACGGGGGCTCTGGGGGCAACTTGCCCATGGTCACGCAGCCAGCCCCAAAGCCTGAGTCTTCCTCCTGGGGAGTACCAGCTCCCCCTTCTTTTTTTTTTAAAACAATTTTATTGAGCTATCATCTGCATACCATACAGTTCACCCACTGAAAGTGGGCAGTTCAATCAGTCGGTTTTAGTGTGAGGAGAGTTGATCGAACATCACAGTTAGTTTTAGGACACTTTCATCACCTTGAAAAGAAACCGTGCGCCCTTTAGCCATTACCTCCCTTCCCCCCCGCCCCCGCCCCCGCCCCGGCCCTGAGCAACTGCTAATCTACTTTCTGCCTCTGTGGATTTGCCTCCTCAGAGTGTCCTATAAAGGGAATCCTGTGCTACGTGACCTTTTGCATCTGGCTTTTTGCGCTTCACATCACCATGTTTTCAAGACTCATCCACGTCAGAGTATGTGTCATGTATGTGTCATGTATCAAACTTCGTTCCTCTTACGACCAATAATATTCCATTCTACGAATAGACCATGTTTTCCTCCATTCATCCGCTGATAGACATTCAAGTTGTCTCCACCTTTGGCTATTGTGACTAACGCTACTATGAACATTCACGTACACGTCGTACTTCTCTCAGACGTCCCTCGGTCTCAAGCAAGCCATTCAAATGCTTCCCTATAAGCCTGTGCACTCTGGGACTTCCCTGACCAGTCAAGTCCAATTGACTCCTCAGGTCTCAGCTTCATCCTTGACTGACAGCGACTACTCCCTGTCCTCTCAGCCACGGCAAGAGGCAGGGAGCTCGCTCTGCACTTGCTTCCTTTGCCTTGTTGCCTTTGCTGTGTGATCTTGGGCCGCTTGCTTAGCCTCTCTGGACCCTTTACCTGTGAAGTGAGGATCTAATTCTGACCCCGTGGGGCTGCTGTGAGGATTGAGATGGCAGGAGCTCTGTGGGCCGGAGGCCTGGGGAGGGGCGATGTGTCTGGTGTGCGGGTGTCTGTTTGTCTTTCATCAGCTAGCCATTCCCACCCGCCAGTTCCACCTCAGTTACTTTGGCTCCCGCTGCTGTCAGACCACTCTCGTCCTGCCTATAAGGCACTCAGGCTAGAGCAGAGCTTCTTAACCAGGGGCGAGGTCGGCCCCTGGGGACAGCTGACAAAAGATCTCTTTGGTTGTCACAAGGGAAGTAGGTGTTACTGGTAACTGGTGGGTGGAGGCCAGGGAGGCTGCAAAACATCCTACAATGCACAGGGCAGCCCCCCACAACAAGGAATGATCCAGCTCCAAATGTCAACAGTGCCAAGGTTGAGAAACCCTGCTCTAATAATATTATTGTTACTCACAAATTTTTCATGTGTGTATATATTTATTTGTAATCTTGCCTCTTGTCAAAATGAATCAGAAGTAGCTAACAAAGATATCAACAGAACACTGGGATTTTTTATTTTATTCTATTCTAAAGATTTTATTTATTTATTTTTAGAGAGGAGAAAGAAAGGGAGAGAAACATCAATGTGTGGTTGCCTCTCGCATGCCCCTCACTGGGGACCTGGCCCACAACCCAGGCATGTGCCCTGACTGGGAATCAAACCGGAGACCCTTTGGTTCACAGGCTGGTACTTACTCCACTGAGCCGTACCAGCCAGGGCAACACTGGGATTTTATAAAAATGAGGAAATTGTGGTAAAAAAAAAATTAATAAGTGGGAAGGAAAAGAAAACGACACCTATGTTAAAGCCTCTTAGTACTGGTTCCAGAGCTGGGCTATACATTTGGTTTGAGCTTCCTGGTGGCCAGAGCAAAAACAGAATCAATCAGTTTCAAGAGTCTCACCTTTCTAAACCTGAAAACAAACTAAGAGTTCCAGGGAAGTCTGGATTTCCTGGGCCTGATGAACTTAAGGCTTTTCTCTTCCAGGCCCTTCTACAGGCTCCGCAGAGAAGTTCTGGAGATAACAACACCTCCCTCAATAATAGCCCTACAGGGAACACAAGAGTGAGAGTCACGTTCTCCAAAGCAGGCCTGTGATAAGGCTGAGAGCAGCTTGACAAAGGCAGTCCTTCCAGCTACTGCCCTGAGTGTGGTGGTTCACTTTCCCAGCCTGATGGCAGCAAGCGGCCCATACAGTTCAGAACAGTGACGGGAATAGGGGCTGTGGAGCCAGCCCGCCTGGGGTCGAGACCTGGCTTTACTCCCCAGTAGCTGTGTGACCTAGAGCCATTCTCTAAACTTCTCTGAGCTCACTTTCCGCATCCACAAAATAGGGTAGAAGTAGTACTTACCTCACAGGGCTGAGATAGTATGGACCCACGGCTGACGCCAGGGCTGGTAGAAATAAATGCTTAATTCATATCAGCTATAATTTCTGAGCCCTGACCGGTGTGAGTAAATACTTTTGGAACACCTGCATTTCAGATTCAGCCTTTGGAGTAGGGGAATGTGTTTGGGATCCAGTCCTGCTCTGAAAGTCAGTGAGGGGGTGAAGATTTTTGGCTGGGGAACATCCTGCAGCCAGAAGTGATCAGACCTGATTCTGCTGGGTTCCTGCTTAAAACCTTCTCTGACTCCTTACTGTATAAGGACAACATTCAAATACTTTACCCCAGACCTTTGGGGCTCATCCCTGACTTACTGCCAACTTTTCTTTCCTATACCCACCTCCATTCTATGCCTCAGTAATTCCAAACTCCAGAAAATTGTCAACCTGCCAGGCTTTGGCCTAGGCAGTGCCCTCTGCCAGGAATGCTCTCCCTCCCTATCTGCTTTGCTTATATATTAAGACTTAACTTGAGCATCAGCCCCTTTAAAAAGCCTTTATTGGATTTCCTGTCCACTAGGGTACAAGTTTCTTTGTATCCAGCTCCCTCCCTAGTAATCTCACTAAGACTGCTGTCAGAATGCATATTCATTACTCACTCATTGATTCTTATACTCACTGATTCATTAATTCACTCAGTCACTAGTTCACTTATTGGTTCAATCACTCGTTCGTTCATTCATTCATTCATCAACAACTATTGTAGGTCTACTGTTTGTTAGCCGATGTTCTGGGCATGGGAGATAAAGCAGTGAGCAAAATGGACATAAATCCCGCCTTTTGGACCTCTCTGTCTTTAGACCTTATACCTAGTAGGTGCTCAATAAACCACCCAGCATAAAGTTCTCCAACTCCATCTTTGGCTTCCCCAGCACCATGCCCCACGTCCCAGGGACACTGCTAGTTAGTCCCCCAAACATGTACCGCAGGCTCCCAGCTCCTTGCTCTTGCTGTTCCTTCTGCCTGGAATGTCTCACAAAGCTGGCTCCATCGTCATCCCCACTTTTCAGGAGGTCGCAGAGCCTGCCTCAGGTCACATAGCCTCGGAGCCTCTGAGACATTGCTGAGCTCAGGCCCTCCCGACAACAGAGCCCGTGCAGGCCAGCAGCTGGACTCTGGGCACTGTTTATGCAGGGCCTGTGGCTCCGAAGGCTGGTCATATTCCTAACCTCTTGTGTCAGACCTAGGGTCCAAGGGCAGAGAAGGGAGATGACCTCGAATGATGCCACAAGGCCCCAGACCAGGGTCCAGCGAGCAGTCCATCAGAGTGGCAGGTCCTCTTAACAGAAAGGAAAGGCCGTAATCAGACTGCACCCTGAGATCCAGCTGGCCTGGGTTCAAATCCCAGCTTTACCACCTAGCAAGTTCTGTGACTGCTAAATTACTTCACTTTTCTGAGTCTCAGTTTCCTCATTTATGAAGTGGGGCTGGCAATAGTCTCATTGGACTATTGTAAAGGTTAAAGGGTATGTCATATGTGAAAAAGCAAAACAGAACAACATGATCCAGTAATTGTTAGTCACTGTGGTTATTGTTCATAATTATCGTTTAAATAGTACTTTATTTTCATTAAAATTGTTCAAAATAAACAAGGGGACAGAGCCACCAGCTTCAGGAGTTTACATTCCTCAGCCTTGGCCTCACCTAGTCCAGGAAGCCCTCCCTGACCACCCCACCCAGGTGTACCCAGAGCCTCCTTCGTGCCCTTTTCCCATTGACTGTTATGAATGCATCTGACAGTCTCACGTAAGGCCTGTGTCCCTACTGCACTCAAATTGGGTCTTGGACATTACTTGTTCTCCATGGCCTGTCCCAGGAGCTGATATCTAATAATAGTTGATAAATATTTGCTGTATGACCTAATGAGGACAAGGAAGCCTGAGACGTGTTTCCTGTTCCTCTGGGACCCAGCGGCAGACATTCCTGTAGTCCTCTGGGAGGAGGGAAAGCAGGGCAGGGATTCCTCTCTTGGGCACCAATGAGGTGAAGCCCAGGGTGCCCACGTGGGTGTTGGGAGAGAGGGGAGTGACACCCAGCCCTGGAAACTATGCCATATGCCTGTCTGTCCTCACGCTGCCGGGGTACGAGTGGGAGTGGGTGAGGCTGTTTCGTCACCTGCAGAGGGAGGGCTGTTGTCAACAGAAGTGTAGCACCTGGCACAGTGCGCCAGCTCCCCACACCCTCTTCACCTGTTCCTTCAGGAGTCAGCTCCTCGCTGTATGACCTTGGGCAGGTCACTTCGCCTCTGGGCCTCCGTTGCTTCCTCCTGAAAAAGGGACAATAAAAGGTGCTACCTCTCAGCATGGCCATCAGGATGAGATGAGAATGTCCATGGTGTCCAGCTTGAGAAGTTTTCTGAAAATGTGAGGTTTTTTTAATCATTCTTTACCCTCACCAGTTCACCCAGCCAACGTGCGGAGTATTACTATTTGCCAGAGAAGCTGATCGCCAGGTGCAGGAGACACAGTGAACAGGATCCTGTTTCGAACAAACCAGATTCTTTTAAAAATGTTTGTGAGATCATCGAGGAAATGTAAACCCAAGCTGGATGACATGGACGAAATTCAGTAGCTGTTCATTTTTTTTCTAGGACGCCATAGCTTTGTGGTTATATTTTTAAAGAGTCTTCGTCTTTAAGAGACTCAGACTGAGGTGTGTACAGATGAAATGATTTATGGAAGGGATTTGCTTCAGCATAATGCAATCCCCAAAAAGAGTTTATTAAAGAAAAAAATCCAGTGGTGGAAGGAAGCATGGGGGCCATAGGTGACATCAGATGGACCACACAGAGATGACATTGAAGGTGTTTGTAATAGCCTGTGATGAGTTTAACAAAAAAGGGATGCCTTAATTAAATGGATGCTTATGCATTCTGTGTGAGCTATGCTCTGGGAGGAAATGGGGACGGGAAGGTAGAGAGAAAGGCTTCGGTGGTCCGCATCTCGGTTCTAAGCGGACAGTCAGCGGCAGCTTTTCAGCGGGGACGGCGGCACTGGTCTTGGGTGCAGCTGTGAGAATAGGGGAGTAATGTGTGTGAGCCACGGAGGACAGGCGAGCTCACCATTTGGGGTCCTCTCTTCTCCCCACCCCCACAATTCCTCCCTTCTCTGTCACTCCTCATGTCATTGCAATTCCTTTTCTTTCCCTCCTTCTCTCCCCTTCTTCCTTCTTTCTTTGTCACCCACACTCTTGCTCTCTCTCTCTCTGGAACTCTCCCCCTGCCTGGCTCTGTGCTGCAGAGACAGGGCTGGGAAGGGGACCACACACTGGGGGGCGGGCAGTGGGCGGCCCAGGGAAAGCACTTGCCAAACCTCAAAGAAGTCGGGGTCTTGTCTGGAAGCAGGAAGCAGCAGCTTTTCAGATATGAGGAACCTAAGGTTTTGTGGAGGTCCATGAGGGCCCCCAAAGGTAGAGCTGACACTGAGCTGTGTCCCTACCCATCCATCGGCCCCATCTGGACAAATGATGTCCCTGTCTTCTCTGCACAACATATGCCCAGTGGTATGTTTGCATACCCCTCGCCCCAAATTCACTTGTTGAAACCTAACCCTCAATATGATGGTATTAGGAGGTGGGGCCGTTGGGAAGTAATTAGATCATAAGGAGGGAGTCCCCATAAATGGAATTAGTGTTCATATAAAAGAGACCCCACAGAGCTCCCTCACCCCTTCTGCACATGAGGACACAGTGAGAAAACAGCCCTCTAGTGAGCAGAAAGTGGGTGCTCACCAGACACTGAATCTGCTGGGCCTTGATCTTGGACTTCTCAGCCTCCAGAACTGTGAGAAATAAATTTCTATTGTTTATAAGCCGCAGTCTGCCATATTCTGTTAGAGTGGCCTGAATGGACCCCGACATGCAGCGCTGGACCACGTTCTTCATGGTCACAGACTGCTGATGAAGTCTGTGTCATACAAGTCAGAGAAAATGCCACCTTCCCAGCTCTGGCTTCGAGGGCCTGGCATCCAGGCTTCCACAGCGGAAGGCGTGGAAGGGTGCTCTCGTTGCCCCGTAGAGCCCTCTGGCCGATGCTGCATGGCGGTGTCTCAGACCCTGGTTGGTGCCCAGAGTAGCAGAGGAAGTCTCTCTTTCCTGCATTGCTCCTGCTTCCTGACATCGATGGGGCTCTGGGGTCACAGACTGTTCACGTCCCATGACAGAGGTGGTGGTGACTTCATCACTCCAGCTGCCAGTTCCTTAAAAAGGCTTGGGTCCCCGCCCTTTCCAAAAGCAGTTTTGGCAGAGCTTCAGGGGCCTGGAAAGGTCTTCACTTTCCTTCCCAGCAGTCACACTTCTGGGGATTTGCCCGAAGGAGCTAATCCTAAAAAAAGAAAAGAAAGGTCTGGCGTCCAGCATTATCTGCTGCAGCCCACGTTTGAGATCATCGTGAGGGACAGGTATGTATGTTGTAACTGCTTGGTGGAGCCTTAAGTAAGTTTTTATAGAGAGGAATTATGAGAATTTTAAAAATTATTTATTTATTTTTAGAGAGATGGAAAGGGAGGGAGAAACATTGACTGGTTGCCTCTTGCCCAAGTCCCATCGGGGAACTGAACCCACAACCCAGGCATGTGCTCTGACCAGGAATCGAACCCGCGATTCTTTCCTTTGCTGACGACGTCCAACCCACTGAGCCACACTGGTCAGGGCAGTTATGAGAATTTTTTATCAACATAGAAAATACGATGTAATGCTACGCTGAAAACACAACACCCATGTGCAGGCAGACATGGCCTGGCTGGGTTGGGGGGTGTCTATCGACTTTCCTAACAGTCTGTGATGCTGTCATATTTTTGAGTGGTAGGAAAAGCAACCTGCATGTGGCGAGGGGGGTTCCAGTCCCGTTTCCCAGCTACGAGCCACATCCCCAGGGCTCTGCTGCAGATCCGACACTAAAATCCAGGGCATCTGTTCCATTTTCAAAAATGAAGACTGACATCCTAAGGCATATTTCCTTTCTGAATGATCCTGTGGTTTTCTAGAGGGGATGGGAAGGACTCGGAAACAAACTGGGGAGGCCCTGGAAGCCCCCTGGGAGGCAAAGCCCCTCTGGGCAAGGATTTGGTCTTTTTCACATCAAAAACTTGTTGACAGCTCACACAGCACAGCCTCTCTCCTGGAGTCTGAGGCAGGGGTGTTTATTTTTTCTAAAAGGTTTAAAAAGGTCTTTATTTTATTGCAAAAGCAATACATGCTCATTGTTTAAAAGAAAAGCCCAAATAGTACCGAATTGTATAAAATAAAGCTCTTGCTCCCTTTTCTTCAGAGGGAGCCTCCCGGACTGTTTGGGGCCTTTCTTTCTTTTAGATATTTTCCATATCAAGGGTTTTCAAACTTTATTTTTTAGCTCCAAGCCACAGTGAAAAAAAAATAGACTTTGCGTTGTAACCCAGGATGCGGTTGCTGGCATATTACTGAAACAGAAGTTTTATGCAATAATCCTCGTTATAAGGATCGTCTCTGGGGTTGTCTGTTCTGTTCTCTTCTGTTGTGTTGTATTCCACTCAATTCCCAAACCAGAGCCCAGTCAGATGGCTTCCTGTCCCGCTGCTCAGTGTGACCGTCGGTGACACAGCTGCTCTAGACGTTAACACATAACGTCAACTGCTCGCTGCTGCTGTTCTAAGAAATGTATTTTTCCATTACAGGTGACATACAATATTATATTAGTCTCCAGTGCACAACATAGTGACCAGACATTTGTGTAACTTATGACGGGATCACCCCAATAAGGCTAGTACCTTTCCTAACACCATACATAGTGATTACAATACTATTGACTATATTTCCTGTGCTGTGCTTAACATCCCCTGACTGTTTTTGTAACTGGCAATTTGTACTTCTTAATGTCTGCCCTTGAGGGTTTCACAGCCTGCTTTCCATAAGAACACACACGGGGCTCTTTCTTCCTCCTTAAGCAACAGAGGAACTTACTGAGGGGTTTTTCACGATGTATTTGTCAGCTTCTTCTTAACAGCTATTTGTGTTTTTCCCACTTTGGACTGTCACTAGCAAGGTCCTGGGGCATCTGCCATCCATGCGCTGGTCCTAGGACATCTGAGCAGTGAAACAATACCCTCAAACATCTTGATTGCTGCTGGGAATGACCCAGGGAGGGGATCGTGGAGGTGCGCTTCTGGGGATGGTGAAGGACCCTTTGCTCCCTGCAGGGAACCCTACACGCATCCCATGACCGCACAGGATTTCATTTCTCAACCTGCTTACGATGCTGGGAAATATCTATGTGTGTTTTAGAAATGAGCCTGTCCCCAGTTCACTTCTCCTTTCCCCTCCTCTGCTTCCTCTTTTGTCAAGAGCGCATCAGAGGAGGGGACCCCCCTGAGCCCTAATTCCAGAGCTTTTCCACACCGCTGGTCTTTCCGTTCAGAGGCCTCAGGGCTTTTGTGCTGTCCCGGGGACCAGTATGTTCCCAGGTGGAAGCGCTGGCCCCATGTGCGCATGCGCACAAATTGGAAGGGTACCCACGGCTGCAGTGAATTAGCTAGAAAGGGCCCTTTAGTTGTAGTCCTTAGGTTCAAATCCTGCTGCTGACAATTACAGTGGCAAAATCTTGGGTCTGTGTCTTATCATCATTTATAAAATGGGGATTATAATTCTTAGCCAAAAAGGATAGAATAGTGGGTAAGCATACAGACAGACTTTAGAAAGAGCCTATTTGGATTCCGATCCTGACTTCACACTAACTAGCTGTGTGAACTTGGGCAAGATACTTCTCTGTGTCTCGGTTTCTTTATCTATAAAATGGGGAGAACAGTAGTGTCTACCTCACAGGGTTCTTGTGAGGATTAAGTGAGTTAATATCAGGCTAGATTAATGCCTGGCTATGCGTTTATTATTACTACTGTCATTATTAAGAATGATTAAGAATGATATTACTGCATTTGGCATGCAGTAAACAATTACATTTTTTTTTATTATGGTCTTAGCCCTGGCTGGTGTGGCTCAGTGGACTGAGTGCCAGCCTGTGAATCAAAAGTTCACCGGTTCGATTCTCAGTCAGGGCATATGCCTGGGTTGCAGGCCAGGTCCCCAGTTGGGGGCATATGAGAAGCAATCAATTGATGTTTCTTTCACATATTGATATTTCTCTCTCTTCTTCCCCTTTCTTTAAAAATAAATACATAAAATCATTTAAAAAATTACGGTTTTAGAAAGGGAATATTCAGAAGGCGGGAGGTCTATTAATGAGCACTTGATCCTACCTGTGTCTAGCCAAGCAGAGAGAACCAAGCAGTTTTCCCTTCCTGAGCAGTTTCCCCACAGTGTATCTTCCCCATCTCAGTGTCTCATTTAGGTGCCCCAAGAAGGTATGGAGGGGTCAGAGAGGTGGGTAAGGGGGAGACAGCCTCATCTCAGAAAGGGGGTAGGGGGAGGGGGAAGCAGCACAATTTGCCTTTTTTTGTGGTAATTCGAGGGATAACAAGCACCCCTGGTGATGCTCTCAGGCAGGGGCCTCGGGGCCTGTGTGGGAGCAGGATGCAGAAAGGGGGAACGAAGCACATGGAGGGTGTCAGGGCTCTCCCCCTTCCCTCCACACCGCCTTCTCCTTATTCATTTGCCAGGCCAGTGCTGGGCCCGTGGGAGACATCCAGGAGCAACACGCAATGATCCCTGTCCTCCCAGAGCTGACAGTCTAGCTGGGGAGACAGACGTGGAATGATAAATATAATGTCATCAATTAGTAGGTGGTAGGTGGTACAGAAGAGCAGGGAGGTGTCAAAAGGGTGGGGAAGGAGCTGTAATTTCAGGCAGGGCGGTCAGTGCGGGCTGGGCTGAAAGAAGGGAATGAACCATGTCGACACTGAGGTGCCAGCGGCCCAGGCAAGGGAACGGCAGCCCGGGCAAAGGCCTTGAGGCAGGACTGTGCTGAAACAGAGGGAGGCCTGCACGGCTAAAGCAGAGTGAGCAAGGTCAAGGGTGTTTGGAGATGAAGGCAGAGAAGAAATGGGGCTTAGGTCCTGGTGCCTCCCTAGACAGTGAGGAAACTGAGTCAGGGGCTCAGGCTGGGGGTGGTTGGTGGTTTCTGTCCCGAGTACATTTGCTTGGGTGGGACCATTTTCTTATCAGGGAACTGTGGCTGCGGCTAGCAGCTCAAAACTGTGATTCCAGAGACACATGGGGCACGTTCACAGGCCTTGTGGAGTACTGTTTTTGGTGGAAGGGGAGCTTAGAAACAACAGCAGTAATAGCTGTGAATGACTGAAGCATTCCTACGTGCCCTGCGTGGTGCTGTGCTGCCTCCCTTCGGGACTTCACTTCACTGTCATGGCTGCACTGGCCGCCGGCAGGACAACTGAGAAACGGGCAGTCTGGTGGGAGGGCTTGGCCAAGATCCTGCCACCAGGAAGGAGCCGAGAAGGTGACTTTGTTCCGGGCCTCGTGCCAAACTCAAAGTCATCACCAGTGCTCTGACCATTTCCTCAAACTGAAGGGGACTGACGGCCCGCCCCCCACCCCCAAGCCCTGGTCAGATCCTCTGGACATGGGGCAAACCCAGGCTTCCCCAGGCCTGCCCCTGGCCTGCACTTGTCCTTTTCGCTGGAAGAGAAACTCACATTGAATCAAGGTCAGCAGCGGGTGCCAGGAAACCTAGAACTGATGGACAGACACTGGTGTTCAGGTTCAAATTCCAGGAAACACAGATACAGCCCAGCAATGGTGTGTCTGGGAGAAAACCCCAGATGAGGAAGTCCCTTTGAAAGCTGGATGGGAAGGTGGCACCCGCGTCTGGGGCACCTGGAGAGACAATGGTGCAAGGGACAGAGGGCCTCTGTGGGTGTCCTGAATGAGGGGAGGAGTCTGCGTGGAGACCTGGGCTGGACTGGGCGGAGTTGACAGACCCTTTCCTTTCAGACTGGGGTTTGCTTCAAATCGCACAGAACTGCTTATTTCTGTTTTGTGGGTTGGGACTCTGTGGAGACTGCGTGGAAGGGAAATGCTCGGAGGTCGAACAGCCTGAAAGACACAGGTCTGGGAGATCTAGAAGGCTCTAAGCTCCAAGAAGCTCTCCATGGCGTGGTGACTAAACATGGACTTGGAGCCAGGCAGCCTGGGCTCAAGTGCCGCCGCTACCATTACTAGCTATGTGGCCTTTGGCAACTTGCTTAACCTCTCTGGGCCTCAGTTGCTACATCTGTGAAATGAAACTATAATACTTCCGTCATGGACTTGTTGGCAGACCAGCACAGCATGGTACTGCTTGTAAAATAGATAGGGTTCTGGGGTGCGTGCTCCACCCACACCACCTCCCCTCCTCGCCCAGGGCTGCGGAATGGATCTCAGAGGATGAAGCTCTTCTGAGCCACGAAGATGTGTGTTTGTTGGAAGCTACAGGAAGGAGTCAGCAATGATTGCAAAGTCACAGGGCACTTACTTATTGATTTCTTATCTATCTCCCATGCTCCCAATCTGAACATAAACTCCAGGGGAGTCAGGACCTTGCCCTTTACTTTAGTGCCCTGGTCCTCACCCCTGGAACAGTGCTGGCACCCGGGACGTGGCAGCCGAGGGAATGGAGAGATTGACAGCTGCAGGAGTCAGCCAGGCCTGGCGTGAGTGCGTCTTCACTCCCCTTCCTGCCGTGTGACCTCGGTTTCCTCATCTACAGGACAGCAGACTTCTTGGGAGGATGAAAATGAGACAGCGAATGTAGACGTACTTTTTTCAGGGTTGGGCACCCAGCTGGGGACCTGGCTGGTGTTTCCCATCACTGTCACCGCTGTCATTGTCATCATCATCAGTCTGTGTTGGGTGTTCACCCCGTGCCCCTCGCTGCCCGCTGTGGCCGGTGTGTGAGTTGTTTAGTGGAAACAGAGGAATGCAACATGGCGTCTGGGTGCTGCTGTTAATGAGGTCAGGCCTCTCATCCCGAGGGCACATTTTCCCTGTTGTTTATAGTGCACCCAAAGCAGGTGACCCGGTCCTCTCTCTGAGCAGGACAGGAAAGGCCTCACCTGCTACTCCGTGGGCCTGGTGAGGACGGAGGTGTCGTGAGTTCCAGGTCAGTCTCCCACACCTCCAGGGGAACGGCTGACCGGGTAATTTTGGGCCCCAGGAAGCTCACCTGGGCCTCCACCTGGGCACGAGCTGTAAATGCCTTAGCCCACTGGCAGAGACCAGGAACTGATCTCTTGGGCCTCGTGCCCTAGCCAGAAGCAGAACAGACAGGTGACATTCCCAGATAGAATAGAGAACACCCAGTTAAATATAAATTTTAAACAAACGATGAGTGACTTTTTTCAAGTTCCAGTATGTCCTGTGCAATATCGGGAATGTATTGCAGGTCTGCACTTGCTATTTATCTAAAATTCAGATTTAACTGGGCACATGTGTTTTTATTTGCTACATCTGGCAACTCTACGAAGGCCTTTCTCTGCCCCCAAGTGTGCAGAGCCACGGCCCCCGCAAGGACAGTGAGCTGGGATTGGACACGGGGCGGGGGCGCAACCTTGGGCAAGTCTCTCGTCCCCCAGCCTCAGTTTCCCCACCTGCATAACTCAGCAGGCAGAATGTCTGCTGCCCAGGGCTTTTGTGAGGATGAGTTGTGTGACGTGTGTGGGACAGTGTTTTGGAAATGGAGAAGGTGTTATGGAAACAGGAGTTTCCAGAATTCGTTGTTATGAATAACCCAGACCGGTCGGTGGAGGCTATTTCTGGCAACTGAGTTTTTTTTTTGAAAATTAGTTTTTTGAAAGCAATTTGTGTTTGTTCTTGAAAATGGAGAGTAGCTAAAGGAAGAAAAGATTTCTAATTTTCACCACTCAGCGACAACCTTTTACAGGTTCTTTATTCTTGAAAAAGTATGAAGACGTTTTTCCAAGTGTGTGTGTGTGTATGTTTTTCTTTGTAACAAAAATGTATCATATTCTGTATTTTTTTAGGCAGCCCGTTTTTCTCCCCTGGCTGCTGTCATTTTTGAAGTACACAGATTGAGGAAGTCTCTCCCTTTCTGTCTGGTCCGTTATTCCAGTGGTCTCGGCGTGTGTGTGTCTACTTCCCGGATCTTGTTCTGGCCCGTTCAGGTTGGAACACAGCTGCAGAGCCTGCGGTGGGAAGGGAAAGTAGTCACAGGCGCCATGTAAAACTGTGACAGACGTCATGTAAAACTGTGTGACACCCCCTTCTTCTGTGTCCTAACGGGGCACACCTGAGATGCCCAGCTTACTTCTTTTAAAACTGACAGAAAATTCACATAATACACAATCTAACATTTTAACCACTTTAAACTCCACCATTCTACATTCAAAATACTGTGCAACCACCACCGCTATCAACTGCCAGAACATCTTTAACACCTGCCAAGAGAAAGCCCGTACCCATTAGCAGTCCCTCTTCACCCCTTCCAGCCCCGGCAAGCACTCACCAATCAGCTTTCTGTCTCGATGGAGCTGCCTCTTCTCCAAATTGCATGGAGGTGGGACCATATGACATGTGACCTTTTGTGTCTGGCTTCTTTCACTGAGCGAAATGTTTAAGGTCTATCCATGTTGTAACATGTGTCGGTACTTCCTTCCTTTTTACGACCAAATAATATTTCATCACACGGACACACCACATTTCGGGTACCCATTAATCAGTTGATGGACACTTGGGTCATTTCCACCTTTTGACTATTGTGTATAATGCTGATGTGTAAATTCCTGTACAAATTTTTGTTTGAATACCTGTTCTCAGTTCTTTTGTGTAGATGCCTAAGGGTGAAACAGTAACCGCACCATTTTATATTTCCCCCAGCAATGTTTCCACCAATTTCTTCACATCCTTCCTAACGCTTGCTATTTCCATTACAAAGGAGTTTTATGACCACCATGGTGTGTGTGAGGGGTTATCTCACTGCAGTTTATGTTTGCATTTCCTGGTGACTAGTGATGGTGAGCATCTTTTTCGTGTGCTTGTTGGCCATTTGTGTAACTTCTTTGCAGAAATGTCCATTCAAGTCCTTGGCCCATTTTTCGTTTCACTTAATTTTATTGTTTTGTGGTAAACACATACACAACATAAAATTTACCATTTTAGCTATTCTTAAGTGCACACTTCAGTGGTGGAACTATCCCACCATCTATCTGCAGAGCTTTTTCCCCTAAAAAACACACTTAAAAAGAAAGTTTTAGGTTCACAGAAAATGAGGAAGGTGCAGAAATTTCCCATATCGCCTCCCCCATCCCACAGCCGCCCCCATTACCAGCATCCCCAGGAGAGGGTACATTTGTTACAGCTGATGATCCCATACTCACGTTGACACATCACCATCCCACAGAGTCTACAGTTTAAATTAGAGTTCAATCTTGGTATTATATATTGTATGGGTTGGGACAAATATGTAATGACAAGTACCCAGCAGTATCTTCTCTGTCCTAAAATTCCTCTTAGTTCTGCCCATTCGTCTGTCTCTGATTCCCGCCCCCAGTCCCTGGCAACCACTGATCTTTTTATTGTCTCCATAGTTTTCCAGAACTTTTTTCTTTTTGTTTGTGTTCTTTAAAATGACTTCATTTTTAGAGGAAGAGAGGGAGAGACACATCAATGTGTGGTTGCCTCTTGCTCCACCCTGCACTGGGGACCTGGCCTGCAACCCAGGCACCTTCCCCTGACTGGGAATCGAACCAGTGAGCCTCTGCTTCACGATCTGGTGCTCAATCCATTGAGCCTCATGAGCCAGGGCTCTTTTCCAGAATATTTTGATCATCCCAGTGCCCATTTAAAAAATTGGGTTGCTTGTGTTTTTGTTGTTGAGTTGTAAGAGTTCTTTATAAAATACGGATTGAGCAATCTCTTTGATTGTAATCAAATATATTAATTGTAATCAAATATATTATTTGCAAGTATTTCCTCCCTTTTTGTGGGTTGTCCAGACACGCTCTTTACACACTCTCGGCAGTGTTCTTAGAGGCACAAGGGTTTTTAATTTTTATAAAGCCCAGTTTAACTATTCTTTTCTTTTGTTGCTTGTGCTTTTGGTATCATATTTAAGAAACCATTGCCTAATCCAGGGTCATGAAGATTTACACTTTTGTTTTCTTCCAAGAGTTTTATAGTTTTTCCCCTTTTGTTAAATTTTGTATATGGTGTGAGACGGGGCTCCAACTTCATTCTTGTGCCCATGGACAGCCAGCTCCTCTAGCGACAGGAGGCAGGGACGGAGGTGCAGCCGCAGAAGCCGAAAGGGCAGAAACCAGGCTGCAGGAGCGCGTGGGGGGAGGATGCTCCGAGGTCAGCACGAGGAGCCTGGGCTGAAGCTGAGGGTTTCAGGAGTGACTGAGGCCGGGGTGCAATCTGGATGGTCGGAAACCAGAGGGGTGGAGGGGACGGCAGAGTCGGGAAGGTGGGTGGTCTCTCGCGGGGTCCCAGGCTGACCGGGCCTGGCGTGGGCCGGAGGCGGTGGCCCCGCGGGCTCCCAGACGCGGGTCCCCGCAGCCGCCCGCGGAGGCGGGGAGAAGCCGGAAGCCCGGGCCTCTCGCCCCGCCCCGCGGGGCCCAGTCCCCGCCCGCGCTCCCGCCCCTGCCGCGGTCCCGCCCGCCCGCGCTGCCGGCTCAGACCTCCCGGCGCGAGTGGTGGCGCGAGTGGCGGTGAGTGCTGCGCCGAGGCAGCCGGGGCGCTAGTGGGGGGCGCGGCGCGGGGGCGGGACCCGAGGGGCGCCCCCGGCCCGGAGCCGGGTCCCTGCGGCGCGAGAACCTGCCCGGGGCTCGGGAGCAGCCGAGGCCGGGACACCCGGGGCATCGCGCCGGTGGTGGCGGCCGGCGACCCTGGAGGGTCCCGGGGCTCGACACGGCGTGGAGGGCGCAGGGGTCCGGCCGAGAACTTTCTCGCGGGGTCGGCACGGGCGGGTTTCCAGGCTCCCGGCGCCTGTCTAGGCGGTGGGACAGGCTGGGTTGCGATCCTGCGCCCCCGAGCGAGCCGGTCGTCCACGGGTCGCGCGCGATGGGGTCGCGCGGCCCCAACCTGAAAGGGAGCCCCTCTGGGTCCGCGTTGTCCCCTTCCCGGAAAGGACGTCCCGAGGCTTTTCAGGAGCGTTGCGATTCGCTGTGGTGACTGCGATCTGAAAGAGTTTTTCGGAATCATCACCCGGGAATTCAGAAACAAAACCAGAGCAAACAACCCCAACGAATTCCCGGACGCAGGTCCCCAAATTCGGCTTCTCGGGTCTAGAGCATCCGCGTTTTTCTCCTGCCCCAGGGAATACACACAGAATTCAGGACCACCCTCAGTGGGCGCCTATATGGACACCTCAGGGCCTGGGGGAGAGCACCGGGAGGTGAAAATCGGGCCACAACTCGAAGAGAGCCTTGGCCCGGTCAGGTCCCATCCCCCGGGGTAAGATTGGCGCCCGATGAGCACAGGAGTCTACCCAGACCCCGTCCACTGCCGGCGCCGGCTGGGTGCTGGTGACACAGGCAGGGGAACCTGTGGCAGAGGTGGACACTGCCCCGCCTGCCAAGATGGCAGGTGCCCTCCCCTCAGCCTTCCAGGTCAGTACGGATCTGGGCATTGGTCTGGGTGCTATGCCAGGAGTTCCTGATCATGTTAGGGAGGGGAGGTGTTGGGGAAATGGTGAATCCTGGAAGGGCAATATCCAGGGATCAGGCCAGTTGGACCTTGGCTAGTTTTCTGGTCCCTGTTGTGCTTTGGGATAGTGGGGCTGATGTCATTCACTGTTGGACTATTCTTTGCTTATTGGGAAATCCAGTTTCTGGAAGCTACAGGCCCTTCCTGTGTAACTCATCAGGGTAGACTCTCCTATCAGTCTTCTCTTGGGGGATAAATCCCTCCCCTAGCCTTGGTGCTGGTTCAGGGGCTGCCTGGAAGGAAGGTTGGTCCTGCAGTTCTCCCGGGCCCTTTGAAGGAAAACCATGGTTTGCATGAATGTGTGCCGCACTTTCCTACCCCCACCTTGAGCCTTCTCAGGGTGGCTCTTTTAAAATAGGGCTAACCCGTTTGCCTGTAAAGAGAGCTTGCGTCTGGGATTCTCCCACTCTTTGGTTTTATCATAGTTGGATCTGAATCCAGCTCTACCTGGCCTTGAATAACACCTATGTTGCGCTCGGCTTTCCTCTCGGCTTTCCAGCCCTCGCTTTGGGATCTAATGTGCACCAGACTCTAAGAAACACTTAGGAGAGTGTTTCTCCTATGGGAGAGACTGTGGGAGATGCCCATCTTCCCTCTTTCCTGTTACTTTAAGGCATTAATAATAGATGCTTTTATTCACATTTGAAAAAGTATCCTTGTTGTAATGTTTCTGTGGATTAAGTGACTTGGTGATTGATCTGAGATGGAGGATCAGTTTCCCTCTGTTCCTTCAGTCCCTTTTATAGGCTGGAGGTGGGGAAGTCAAGTGCTATACCCTGGCCCTGGAAAGGACACAGAAGAAATGGCTCCTGGTCCTGAGGGGTGGTCGCTGTGGCTAGAAAGTGGCAACACACACAGGGGAAAGAGCCGTCACTCACCAAGGCCTGGCAGGGGATTGGGAGGAATGCAGGGGAGGTTGCTCTGAGTATGGGGCCAGGTTAACCAAGGAAAGTTTAGTAGCCAGCCTGAGGCCTGGGCACATTTGGCAGAGGGACATGTGGACATGGTGGGCAGCATTCCACCTTTTGCAGAAGAGTCTCAGCAAAGCTTTGGAGGAGGCACAGACATTCCCAGGGTTGAGGACAGTAAAAAGGGGAACCGCTGAGGAAGGGAGCCAGAGGCATTTTCAGCTCCAGTTAATTTTCAAGGACATAAACAGCGCATGCATTGCGGCCATTGACCGTCTCCCTGACCGGAGGTGGGTGTAAGGCCATTCTGAGAATGGGCTGGTGCCTATCAGGACCTAAAACTCTACCGCCCCAGATGAATCACCCCAGAGCAATGGCGACAGTGGAAAAAAGACAGTGCTTCAGTAGCTATCAAGTTGTCCCTTCCACTTACTTATTTCAGCAGAAGAACCGTGTGTATTCGTAGGTTTAAGACACAGGCAGAACCGAAGGTGTCTGTAGTGATGTCCTGCCCCCTCCCAGTAGGCAGAAGTTAATTCACCAGGATCCTGAAAGCCTGAGACACTTTCTTCTCTATCACTTTCTTTAATGGTGTTGTCAACTTCAGAGAACGTGGCGATGGGGAATTTAAGCCACTTAGCTGTAGATTTGACAGTGTTGCTCGGGAAAATTTCAGAGCTTAGCATTGACTTACCTGAACTTTGAGTCCAGGGAGGTTATTCATATAGATGGTGCATCGATAATTTTTAAAGTTAAATAAAAAAGAACAAAATTTCGGAAAGTGTGGCAGATAAAGAAGAAAAGGAGGCATAATCTTACTGTGTGAATGAACAGTTAGCGGTTTTTTCTTTTTTTTAATTCAGCAGTTTTGTCTTTTGTCATGGTGCCTGTTTTTTTATGAAGCTGCCATGAGGGCACACACAGTTTTGTCTCTTGATGCAGTCCCATTAATGTTCTCCTTGCACCGTTTCTTCAAAAGCCATCATGCACGTGGAAACCGGGGATGTGGTTTCCCCAGGAATCCACAGGGAAAATTGCCCTCTCTGATCTGGGGGAAAGGCCCCCTTCCCCAGTGGGAGCTTTTCCCATTGCGCAATTCACAGTAATTTGTACTTGCGCCATGTTTGAACCTGGCTTTCAGACTGTGGCGACTTTACCTGTGACTTGTGGAATATATCACCCTGCAGAAACAGACTGAATTCAGAAGATGGAATTTGAAAGGGTTTCTCTGAGATATTTCACTACGAGCCTCTGTGTTTGTGTGGAAGTGCACTGAATTTGAATTTGTCGGGGGTCAAAGAGCCTAACAACCGTGGTGCAGTTTCTCGCTTCCTTCCCCAAGATAACTGGAGATCCCAATTTCCTCTTTTGCCTAAGTTCTTCTTCCTTATTGACTTAGAGTTTAAGAAATGTCACTTGTGCTGGACATTTTTCTGGAGCCATATGCAGGTTAAATCCCATTCCAGCAAAAACAGTACTGCCCAGTCTTTGTATTTTAAAGATGGCCGGCCAGTGGCCCTTACTTTAAGAATTGTGAGCTATATTCGATTTAATAAATGTATGAGTCAAAAACTTCCTTAGGGCTTTTGTAATCAGGTTTCACTGGCACTCACGTTATTGTAAAGAACATTTTTCTCCAGAGACTGTAAAAGACCAGACATTCTGGGCCTTTCCCAGCTGGTCCTCTACCTTGTATACAAACGTGGCTGTTTTTTTTTTTTTCCCAGAGACCTGACAATTTGCATGTGTGCCCTTTTGCTGAAGGAGTCCCTTTTTTTTCTGGGGTCTTCTGGGGTCATTTCTGTTATGTGCATATTCCAGGATGTCTCCTTGGTTTCTTTTCTGGGGCTGGAGGGTGGAGGCGGTGAATGGAATTGAATAATCTTCCTTTTTTTTCTTCCTCAAACAACTGATTCTGGAGGATTAAGTTGGCAGTGAAAACACTACTTTATCTCTTCTCCGAAGGCCTTGCCCTGTGGTGTGTTGGTCAATACCTAAATCTGGAAAACGGAGATGTATTTTTAGAAGAGCTTATTACTCACATGTGGTTAAGACAACTTTTTTTAGAGTTTTGAAGTATACATTTTAAGAAAGAGGGTCCACATTTGTGGAGTGTCAATGTGCACTCAGCCAGGAGGAGTTTTGGAGATTCCTTACAATTTAAAGCCTGATTATTCATTTAAATTTGGGGATATGTTTTTCTTTCTTTTTAAACCTCCCCAATTAAAAATATTAGAAACCCTGCCTCCACCTAATCTTTCATGTTTAACCAAAATACACTTAAAAATACTTTAAAAAAAAACCCTTTTTAATAGGTATACTTAAAAAAATTGAACTTGAATGCCTTTGGCTGAGGCCTGCCTGCCTGCCTCAGTTCACCTTCTAGTTTACTTTTGGATTTGCAGGAAAGGCGCGGTTAATGCAGGGGTTCCGTACACCCTCGTCCAATTCCCCTGTTGTTGGCATCTTACATCATTGCCACAGTGCGTGCGTCCAACGAAGACACTGGTGTTGGTACCTCCCTAGTCGCCGAACTCCAGACCTTATTGGAGTTCACCAGCTGTTCACTGCTGTCCTTTTCCTGCCAAGCCCCCACCCAGGGTACCACCTTTCATTTAATCCTCATCTCAATCTCCTCTGGTCTCTGACAGCTTTAGTCTCTCCTTGTTTTTCATGACTGTTTCTGAGAAGTACCAGGCAGGGATTTTGTGGAACCTTCCTCAAATTGGATTTGTCTGATGTTTTTCTCATGATTACACAGGGGTTACGGGTCTGTGGAAGAGTGCCACAGAGGTGAGGGGCCCTTGTCATCACATCACATCAGGGGGTCCGTGATAGCCACGTGACGTGGTTAATAACATTCACCTTCATCCCTAGATGAAGATGGGGCTTGGCCAGGTTTCTCCACTGCAGAGTTACTGTCTTTCCCTTTTCATTTATTCTTTAAAAACTCGATACTAAATCCAGCTCACACCCGGGAGTGGGAGGGAAGAGATTAATCTGTACCTCCTAGTGGGGAGGGTATCTACATAATATTATTTGGAATTCTTCTGTGAGAGAGATTTGTCGTTTCTTCTTCATTTAAAAAATACACAATTCAAAAGATCTGGCGCTGTAAATATGCCCGTCGCCCGTGGGTATACAGGTCGTACACATGCTCACGAAATGTCAGCTCCACAAGGAGGTGGGCTGCGTGTTGCTTTCCCAAAGCCCTGTGGGGAATCCGGAGCAACCTAGAACAGAGCCCATGCTTGCCCTGGAGGAGTGTAGTGTGGTCCAGTCTGGACATAGAATCTGACTTGCAGACAGGAAGTAATTAAGATGCATGAGGAAGGCATGTGTCATCGAGGGCTGGATGGTGTGGGCTCAGTCAGGGGAAGTGGGGCAGGCTCGAAAACAGCGCAAAGGTTAATATTTATCACCGCGTCTCACTTGATTCCTAGGTCTCGCAAAAGGTGAGACCATTGTTTTCCATAGTTTTCAAAGACATGGCAGTTACAATACTTGCTGTCATCTGGAATAGAGCCAAAATTGAGCCAATATTTGCTTTTTTAAAGCAAATATAAGACTCCCCAGTAACGCAGATGTTATCATTAAGCCAGATGCTCGAGGTTGTTTACCTTACTCGGAGAAGGCACCCAAGCAAACCAGTAACTCTTACTTACCTAGAGTCCTCACACCCCGGGGTCTGGTTGCCCAGTCCTCGGAGGCTTTGAGTCGGCAGATGGAGAGGCGGGCAGGGGGCTGCCATCAGCCCACATTGGACTATGGGCGGCCGGGGATGGCACAGCCAACACAAGCATTTTCTTACTTGTTTATGTTTGCACATTTTAAGAAAGCAGAGGGAAATAGGGGATCGGTTTTAGAATGTGCTTAAGATTCTTTCTGGGGAGGGACGTTGAAAGAGGCTGTCCGTCGGGGTGAAGCAGCAGCAGAAGTCATGAGATTGGTGTTTTCACTGTGCAGACATGGTGTGGCGGGAGGACCCGGTTGGCTGTGGGCTGCAGGGCCTTTGAAGTTTGTGAAATGATGGTGGGAGGTGTTGGGAGGCTTCTGCGGCGGTTGCTTCCTCCCAGCATTATAGGTTTTGAGGCTTATTTTTAGAATCTGAACTCTCCTTGTCAGGAGTTGGATACTTTTGGGGTCTCTGAAGTTGCTCCCGAGCTACTGGTTCATGAAACAGAACCGATGTGTGAAGTCCCTCCCGGAAGGTCTAGCCTGGTGCCCACCTCATCCAGGCCCCAGGCTCCTGGTGGTGTGAGTGTTCCCATCGCTCGGCCCTACCCTCCTGGCCTCCTCATGGGGCACAGGTGTGCTCTGCCACGCTGCCCCCCAGGCCCGCTGCTTGCTTGAGAACCTGGACCCAGTTTTCCCTTTGTGTCTGCCCCGTACCTCCCCATGTGGGTTGACTTTACCTCCCCAGGTGGGCTACTTAGGGCTGTCGAGGGAGGGTCCATGTCTCCCGAGTCCCTCCTCTACCAGCAGCCTTCAGCACCTCCTGTGTGAAAAATGGACAATAGCACAAAATGCAAAGAGAAGAACTTTATTTTGGTAAAGAGGAGGTGGTTAGTACAGACTTGGGAATTATATAGCAGGAATAGTAGAATGCGCGTCTTCTCACCAAACAGAAGTGATCAGAAGCCTTAATCACCCCACAAACACTCGGGACGGGGCCAAAGGGCCAGGTGCTGGGCTCGGACATTAGATACAGTTCTTGGAACTGAGGGCTGTGATGATGTCATCTCGCCCAGAGTGGGGATGTGTAGGAAGCCGGTTTGGGGAAGGTAGATAAGGGTTTACAAAGGAGGCTTTTTTTCCCCCATTTTAAAACAAACTGAATTTTTTTTATTTAATTATAAATATTATATAAGTATAAATATATATTAAGTTATATCAATAAATTTTAAATGCACTGAGTTATACTTAATAATGTAATTTATTTAATTTCCCTTAATTTAATTTTGATCATGTAGTATCGCTCTGGTTCAATACACAAAAGACCAACAAGGGGGTACAGGAGAGAAGCAGCTGTCCCCCCCGCACAGCCAGCTCACCTCCCCTGCGTTCGGGCAGCCACTGTTAGCAGTCTCCTGTGTGTCCTCTTGGTGGTATTTCGTGCACGTTGTATAAGGAAAGACGTATGTCCTTACACACAAGCGCTGGCCTGTGATGGATGCCGTTGGGGCTTTTCCAGGCAATGGTTTGTCTTGGGGAAAGCTGTGTTTCTGCCCATGAGACCCCCTCGTTCTGTTTTGCTGGTTGCCCACCATTGCCTTGGGTGGGTGGGCCGTCAGCGGCCTACCGGGCTTCCTGCTGGTGGGCCATGAGGCGGTTTCTAGCAACACTGCAGCGAATGCTCTGTGTCCTCATTGTTTTGTCACTTCGCCCACACGTGGGGTCACCTCTGACACATATTCCTGGAGGAGGACTTGCTGGGTCATAGGACTCGTGCATGTTCAATTTTGTGCTTCCGTTTAGATGCTTCCATTATGTGAGCCTCAGTTTACCTTCCCACCACCCCTGTGCGAGTGACATCTACAACCAGGTCATCTCCGCGTGTCACCAAACATTTCGCTCTTTGCCAGGGTGGAAATGACAGGTGTAATGTTGGCCGAAGAATATCCTGGTATCAGTTGTGAGTTTTTTGAAAACACAAACCTTTTGTTTTAGAATAGTTTTGGATTTGCAGAACAGTCCATGCAGAAGCCCCACATTCTCCATCTGGCTCCCCCCATTGTTGACATCACCAGGCATGCTGGTCACAGCCAAGCAACGGGCGTCGCTGCCGTACTTGCTGTTAACCAAACCCCAGACTTTATCTGAAGGTCACCAGTTTCTCCCGCTGGATTCTGTTCCAGAGTCCTACGCTCTTTGTGGCAGTTTCTTGGACTTTGTTTCCTTTGACCTTGGCAGTTGTGAGGAGGACTGGCCTGGTCTCCTGTAAAAAGTTGCCCAGTCTGGGGTTTGTCTGGTGTGTTCTCATGATGAGCCAGGGTCAGAGGTGTGTGGGAGGGGGACCACACTGCTGAAGTGCAGGTATGTGGTGTCCCCAGGACTTCGCACTGGTGATGTTAAGCCTGACCATCTGTTTCTGTGTCATCTTAACCGCACCTCCTTGCTTCAGAGAGAGGGAAGCATCTTTTTGTATGTGAAGATGACGTTGTCCAGGGATGGGTCACGGTCAGCTTGATGGGTGAGGGGTTGAGGAATGGGGGGACCGTAGGAACTGTATGCAGATTTCTGAGTCCCTGGGGACTGGTTACAGAAGGGCTGATGGGGAAGGAGCAGCCCCTGAGGGAGACCGAGGTTCAAGGCCAGGCCAGATGAGGAAGTCCTTCCAGAGGAGGGGCCTGGAAGCTGCAGGTGAGGAGGACCGGAAACAGAGTGGGCTTGTAGGGGTTGAGGCTGAGGGAGGAAGGAGTTTGGTGGGGGAGGTGAATCCATGGGTGTGGGAGAGGGGGAGGGAGCCCCGGCAGCTGAGGCCCGCATTGAGTCGAGAGGGCATTGTGCTTTTACATTTTAATAAGGAAAGATTTGAACCATCAGAGAACAGGATGCACGCAATGTGATGGGGTCTGTGTCTGGGTCTTCCTGCCTCCTAGCTGTGAAACCTGTGTCCCTGTGAGCAAGTGACCTCCTCCCTAGGCCTCACTCAGCCTCCCTGTAAATAATTAGGACTAACGAGTTTATGGTGGCCCGAGTGCCCAGTGTTCTGAGCCACCCCCACCAACTTTACTGGTACAGTTGCCCTCTGAGCTGTAGATACTTCTTCCGTCCATTTTCCAGATGATGGAACCAAGGCATATAGAAATGGAGCAACTCACTAACTTCCTAAACATTTGACCTGCCTTAAAATTCCATTGTCTTACTTTTGTTTTTTTTCCAGCATTTTTCATTCCCCTTTCTATACCCTGCCTTCTCACACTTCTGTGTCCTCTCTTTTCTCGGAGTGACTGTTGGGTGTTCAGCGGGCCAGGTCAAGGTCCATGCCATTCCTGCTGTCCCTTGAGAGATGGCTTGTACCCATCCACTCTTTTTTTTTTTATATATATATTTATTTTTAGAGAGAGGGGAAGGGAGGGAGAAAGAGAGGGAGTGAAACATCAATGTGTGGTGTCCCCCACTGGGGACCTGGCCGGCAACCCAGGCATGTGCCCTGACTGGGAATCGAACCAGCAACCCCTTGGTTCACAGTCCTGTGCTCAATCCACTGATCCACACCAGCCAGGGCAGCTGAGGAGAATTCTCAGTGGTGGACATTATCTCTCTGTCCTCTTCCTCCTTTGCTTTTGGGCCCTGACTGCCTGTTGGTCCTTTCACCAGAAAGGGGTGGGGTTGGGAAGGAAAAATGACCCCAAACCCCGTGACTTCCTCATTTACCACTAGTATGCCTTCAGTCCTCACCAGGCGCCTGTGCGCTGAGGTTGGAGATAGCTGCAAAGGTGTGAGCCTCCCCGGGGCTTCCCCTTCCTGTCCACACAAGTCCGCGGGGGTTGCTGACGTTGTGGCATCTCAGGGTACAGGTGACTTAGAGTTTCCGAATTTTCTTGGCAGATGGTTATTTCTGGAGAATGGATGACACATCATCCGTGTCAAACACGTGGCTCTGGAGCCACTCCCAGGACCGGGTAATGAACACGTAGTGGCAGGTCTTTCTGTGTTAAGGGTGGTGGCAGTGATCACAAGTCCAGATCCTGAATGGGTGATACAGTCAGTGTCAGGAAGCACCCATTCCGTAACTCCAGCCAGAACCGGGAATGGATGTCATCAGAAACCAGGTGCCTCTGCAGAGTCAGGACACTTGCAATGTCACCAGCTTGCATCAGGGAGTAAAAGTGAGGTTCGGAGACTGGGGCTTGTTTTTTTTCTGAGCTTATCTCGTTGGCGTTTGCCGGCCTCCACACTTCCCCTTTCAAGCCTTTTCCACCCACATCTGGACTTGACCTCCTGCTGCACATCCCAGGGTGCTCCCGCAGGAGTCCTGGGGGAAGTGAGGGATTCCAGCCCCAATGGAGTGATTCCAATTCTGGGGCGTATTAGACGAGGCTTTGGCCACATCCTCGTGTTGCCTTGAGCTGAACTGTGAGGCCGTCCGTGACTGGGGCTGTCGCCCCATGAACATCTTCCTTTAAAAGCTCTTTTCTTAGATTCTAAGTTGAGGCTATTCAGGGTAAGACCCTCTCGTTTATGTCAGCTTCCAGATCTTGATGCCATCCCAGGTGGGGCTTGGTGTCCTTTTTATATCCAGGTATTTTCTGCAAACATTTGTTGAAGCGTCAATGTGACTAACTTGTCCTGGTTTGCCTGGGACTTTCCCAGCTTTAGCACCGAAAGTCCCTTATCGGGGAAACTCCTGGGCAAACTGGAATGGTGGGCTACCCTACGAAGCACCTGGGGTGTTTGGAGCCCAGTTCTAGGTGCTGGAGATGCAGATTTTAATACATTTGAATCCTTGCTCTTAGAGGACCCACAGACTGGTCAGGAAGACAGACAAGTGGAAGTGCTCTGTGACGAGCATGGCAGAGGAACACTCACTGTGTAACAGCTAACGCACACTGAGTGCTTCCCTGCCCCCCGCCGTTCTGGGTGCCTTTCATAAGGACCCATTTTCATCCTCCTAAGAACCTTAAGAATCTACCATTGTGCCCATTCTACAGATGGGGCAACTGAGGCACCAACGTCATGCCGTGGGGTGTGGGGGAACCTGGATGTGACCCCCGGCGGTCTTGCTCCAGGCCCTGTGGCCTTGATTTTTGTACTGTGTAGAGAGGTTTGGGGGGGAATTCTGCCCTGGGAAGGCCAGAGGTTGTTTTTTGGAGGGAGTGACATGCATGCTGGGAAATGATAGGTGAGAGGGATTTATAGGCACATTGGGAAGGAAGAGAGGCAGGAAGGAAGGAAAGAAAGGGCGTGCCTGGCATGTAGGAAGCATCTAAGCAAGGCTGAATTCATAAAAGATCTGCATTTGCAACGGTGGGCGGAAGTGAAGTAAGAGACGGGTGGAAAGGAGGAGTCCACTGCGTCCTGGGAACCCCCTCCATCCTGGGCAACCCAGGGCCTTTGGTCACCGTGGTGGGGCACGTTGGGGCATTGTCAGGAGGACTCCAGTGGTCTTGACTTTAGGTAAATGGGAGTCATGGGATGGGCTGAGCCGAGACTAGTGGTGAATTGCAGGCCTTGGCTTCTGACACGGAGACCACATTGTTCCAGCAATGCCTTGTTTTTTCTTTCTGTTGACATCAAGTTCAGATGATGTAAAATTCACCATTGTAAAGTGGACAATTCAGTGACATTTAGTACATTCACAGTGCTATGCAGCCATCACCTCTGTCTAGTTGTAGGACATTTTCGTCTCCCCAGAAAGAAACTGTGCCCATTAACACTCACTCCCCACTTCCCCCCAACACCCTTCCTGCAGCCCCTGGCTGCACTAATTTGCTTTCTCTCACTGTGGATTTACCTGTGGTGGGCATGTCACGTAAATGGAGTCACACAAGATGTGGGCTTTTGTGTCTGGCCTCTCTCACTTAGCATCATGTTTTCAAGGCTGACTCCGGTGATGTCTCTGAGCCGAGTTAGCAGTGGTAAAGCTGCTCGTCAGCCATCTCTAGACTTCCCAGAACTCAGGTTCTTCCCTTAGAATTTAGGGTTCCAGGCAGACTGCTGCCAGTCTTGGCTCCCAAAACATCGAAGAATGCGGGAGCAGGCATGGACGTGTGAGACGGACTCTCACGCTCTTGGTGAGCGCCTGAAACAGCGCATCTTCCTGGTATGTTTTCGGGAACTCTAAAGCTGTTGAGGCCACATTGTTGAAGTGCAGATAGGTTGATAAAAGTGAGGTTCCTTGTGGAGACTATTGCCATATTCCAGGGTTTCAGGATCAGTTCATCAATATCAGCTGGGGGGGGGGTGGGGGGAGGATCACTGGGCCCAAAGGCATGGCTTCTCTCTAGGACTTCCAGGGCCTTTCCTTTCTCTTTCAACAGAGTGATGTCAGAAAGCTGGGCCTGAGCCGTTGAGACACAGTTGGCTAGAGGCCTTTGCCTTTTTCCTCCCTGGTGTTGCTGCACGTGGCTGAGATATCCCAGCCTGCACCGTCACTTGAAATACGCAGCTTTGTGCAAAAGTTGCGTCTTAGACATTGAGATCCCTCCTTCGTTGCCTGTCTCCCCAGAATGAGGAGGGGCAGCTTTGTGGCCATCTGCCGTTCGCTGATCATTGAGATCCTGGCCGGGTCCTTGTTAAAGAAGCGGATTGTTTTGAATTGCAGAGTCCGCAGTGACAAAAGCACTTGAATCCATCACAGGCAGGTCTTTTTTCTTTTGTCTGGGTTGTGTGGTTGTGTGGAAAGGCACCTTTTTACCTGGGCTAGGGAAGAATTTATTTTCTATTTGTTTCCCTTGGGGGCAAAGTATGCAAAACCAGGCTGCTGATTGTGTCTGGATCTCTGAGCCTAGAAGGTGTTTTGATGAAGGCGAAGAGCTCTGGAGGCTGATGGACATGGGTTCAAACACCAGCCGCGCCACTGCCTCTGTGTGACTTTGGACAAACAGCTTAACCGCCCTGGGCCCCCGTTTTCCTGTTTGCTTGATCGATGATGGTAGCAGTCGTTCCTGACCCAGTGGTGGCAGCTACATGGGATGGCGCATGTAAGGCCATGCATTACAGGGCCCATTACAATAAAGTGAGAGCCCAATATGCTTTTCCTGTTAACACAGTTGTGCATCGGGGGTGGGTGTGAAGAGCAGTAGATTTTGTTAAGGACAGGACCTCCAGACTCAAAGATGCCAAAATAAGGTTTTAATAGGCTCCTTATTTGGTACCACTTAGCAGTCTTCAGTTTCTTTGTGGGATGAGGACTCAGCAGATTCAAGACCCAGACAGACAAGTGACTGGTGACAGGAGGAATTGGTCAGCCCAGACAGGCCAGCCCTGCTTGGCCTCAGTGCAGCAGAGGGGAATATCACCCTGTCCTGCCCACCCCCTCAGTTGTGGCTTATGAGATTAAAGTGTGAGAGGGCTGGACATAGCTGCAAAAGAATGTACAGATGTGAGACTGCTGGTCAAGATGGGGGCACTAGCAGACATGGCTTGCCTCTTTGCTCAACCACATCAAAATTACAACTAAAACGTAGAACCGCCATCATTCAAAACCATCAGAAATCAAGTTGAATGGAAGTCTGACAACTAAAGAATTAGAGAAACCACATCCATCCAAACTGGTAGGAGGGACGCAGATGCAGAACAGGCTGGCCCCTCACCCACATGTGGTGGATAAAAATTTGGGAGGGATATCTCGGGAGCGAGGAATCCCAGCTCCACACCACCCCTCCGAGCTCAGGGTTCCAGTCCCAGGAAGATAAGTTCCCACAACTTCTGGCTGCAAAAACCATCAAGGATTTGAGTCCGTGGGAGAAACTGATGGAGCCCTGAGCAGTTCCTCTTAAAGAGCCCACACACCGCAGACTCACCTGCTCAGACTCACTCCCTCTGAGCTCCAGCACCGGGGTAGCAGCTGGAAAGGCACCAGTGGCATCAAGGCGAGCAGAGGCCATTGTCCCTTTTCTAAACCCTCCCCCCACAGAGCCGGCAAACTGGTGCTATATTTGAGACTCCATCAACCTGGCTAACACTGTTTGCTCCATCCTGGAGATCCCCAGAGACTTCCCCACCCACCTTACAGGCCCAGCCAAGCTGCTTTTCCATATGAATGGCTGGCCTTGGCTTGGGCTTCACAACTTCCCAAATCCTCTCAAACAGGCAACAGCTGGCCTCAGTGAGCCCCAGCCCTGGCACTAGCAGCAGCCAGCCTAGTTTTGCAGTTTGGCTTTGCCTGGGAATCTCCAAGCCCAGTACAAGTAGCAGCCATCTCAGACTGCTTCATAGCTCAGGCAGGGTAGCCCTGGGTAAAACCAAGGTGGGGGCTGATTTTGGTCTGCACCACCTCGGAAAACCCCAGGGTCAGTATGTCCAGTGGACAGCTATAAACCATGTTGGATACCACTCTGCCCCCACACAATTGATCCTCCACGGAGGGTGGACTTTGGTTAAGTGGTCACAGCCAATCCTTGCAGCTGACTGGCCTGAGTAAATCCCTCTCATTGATCTGCCAACAGCAACCAAGGCTCAACTATAAGAGGAGGGTGTACCTAGCCTACACAAAGAATGTATCTCGAGTACCCAGCTTGGGTGATGGGGAGGCTGTGCCCCTGGACCCTTCAGGACATCTACTACATTAGGCCACACTACCAAGACATGGAGTAAAGCAGCTCTACCTAATATAGAAACAAACACAGGGAGGCTGCCAAAATGAAGAGACCAAGAAACATGGCCCAAATGAAAGAGTAGATCAAAATTCCAGAAAAAGAGCTAAATGAAATGGAGATAAGCCATCTATCAGATGCACAGTTCCAAACACTGGTTATAAGGATGCTCAGGGAACTTAGTGAGGACCTCAAAAGCATAAAAAGATCCAGTCAGAAACGAAGGATACACTAATTGACATAAAGAACAATTTACAGGGAGACAACAGTAGAGTGGATGAAGCCAAGAATCAAGTCAATGATATGGAACATAAGGAAGCATAAAACAACCAATCAGAACAAGAAGAAGAAAAAAGAATCCCCCCAAAAGAGGATATTATTAGCAGCCTCAGGACAACTTCAAGTGTTCCAACATTTGCATCATTGGGGTGCCAGAAGGAGAAGAGAAAGAGCAAGAAATTGGAAATCTGTTTGAAAAAATGATGAAAGAAAACTTCCCTAATTTGGTGAAGGAAGTAGACATGCAAGTCCAGGAAGCACAGAGAATCCCATACAAGATGGATGCAAAGAGGCCCACTGCAAGACCCATCATAGTTAAAATGTCAAAGTTTAAAGATAAAGAGAGAATCTTGAAAGCAGCAAGAGAAAAGAAGTTAATCACCTACAGGAGAGTTCCCATAAGACTGTCCGCTGATTTCTCAAAAGAAACTTTGTAGACTAGGAGGGACTGGCAAGAAGTATTCAAATTGTTGAGAAGCAAGGACCTACAGCCAAGATTGTTCTACTCAGCAAAGGTATCATTTAGAATGGAAGGGCAGGGAAAGAGCTTCTTAGACAAGAAAAACCTAAAGGAGTTCACCATCACCAAACCATTATTATGTGAAATGTTAAAGGGACTTATTTAAGAAAAAGAAGCCCTGTCTGGTGTGGCTCAGTGGCTTGAGTGCCAGCCTGTGGTCCGAAACCCCGGTTTGGTTTCCCGTTCAGGGTACCTGCCTGTTGGTGGGGTGTGAGAGGCAACCAATCGATATATCTCTCACACATGGATGTTTCTCTCCCTTTCTTTCTCCCTTCCTTCCTGTCTCTCTAAAATAAATAAAATCTTTAAAAAAAATTAAAAAGATCAAAACTATGAACTCTAAGTACAAATCTATCAACAATTGAATCTAAAAAATAAACTAAACAAACAGGAAGAACAAAGAATCATGGATACAGAGAGCGTTTTGATGGTTGCCAGATGGGAGGGGGGGTGTGGGGGAATGGGTGAAGAGTTGAATGGGGATTAAGAAGTACAAATAGGTGGTTACAGAACAGCCACGGGGATGTAAAGTACAGTACAGGAAATGGAGTAGCCAAAGAACTTTTACTCATGACCCGTGGACATGAACAATGGTGTGGGGATTGCCTGAGGGAGTGGGGGGTGCTGGGTAGAGGAGGGCCAAGGGGGGGAAAATAAGGACAACTGTAATAGCATGATCAAGAAAATGTAATTTAAATAATTTTAAAAAATAATAAAAAGGTATTTTACCATAAAAAAATAAAAAATCTTAGTTAAAAAAAAGAATGTACAGATGTAAGGGACATTAGGACTTGGTCAGTAAAAGGTTAAAATGTGGTTGGATGATTGCATTGAGGACAGCAAGGAAAAGGAGGCGTGTCTTAGAAATACCAGACCAATGAACGTTGGCGATTTGGGAAATGGCCGCACAGTGGGTTCTCAGTGGGGACCCAGCAGAGCGAAAACTGGTTCTTCCGTGGGGAGGAGAGGTGAAAAAATACCTTAGATGTTACAGTTGTGTGTGGCCCTCCAAAACTCAACCCTACTGAACAAAATCTTAATTCTTAGTATTTCATTTCTCTTGTTAGGCAGAAATTAAATTATCTTTAAATTAATTAATTGAATTTAAAGATAATTTAATTTTTCTCCTTGGGGCAGGGGTGGGAGGGGAGTGGGGGAAGCAGCTGTAATGAAAACAAGATTGAGAAATCCTGTTCTCTACCCGGTGGGATGGAAGAGCTGCCCCCAGACATGTTCTGGGCCCAGGAATGCCCCCTCACTGCCCGTGTGCAAGAGAATGTCATTCATTAGGCAAATCGCTGAGGCTTGGAACAAGGGAAATTTTCAGTGAGGGACCCCAAAAGTCCAAGTGGAATATTTATAGAGATGAGAAAGGGGGGACCAGAATCCTGCAGCTGGTCATGAGCCAATTTCCAAGGCCAAGCCCAGTGCTTCTCGCGTGAAAAATGCAGTTCCGTGGATCGGAAGTGCCTGCTTTTCCTTCCCTGTGGCCGGTAGGCTCGGCCGGGGACTAACCCTGGGCCCAGAGCGGCGCGGAGCCCGGGGCCTCCCTCGGCGGAGTCGGAACTTGAGCACGGCGGCCGCGCCTTTCCCCGAGCCGAGGCCGCGTCGGGCGGCACAGGTCACCGCCCTGCAGGTCGGCCTGGCCACATTTTCCATATTTAAAGTATGGGCTTGGAATGTCTCCCTAGATTTGGACGTAGCAAATAAAACAGCTATCCTGAGATGGTGAAACAAATCTCCAGCCTTTAGCGTTTTCCTGATTGCAAATGGGGGCCAGTGGAAGGCGAATGGAGACCGATCTTCAACGTGTTCTCTTAAACCGACAATCGAGAAAAGCCACTCTCTGGGGAGCTTAAAAACAAAGTTAAACAAGAGAGGGGAAGAAGGAGACCCCCTTGTTTTTTCTTTTATCCCCCCCTACAAAGCTCCCCGTAACCATGGCAACCAGGGCTCTGCTGAGCCACCCCAGTCACCCAGGATTCTCAAGGCTGTGCTTTTATGTGCAAAACTGCGGCTTTGCGTTTTTGTTAAACTCAGAGATGCTTTTCTAGGGTTTGCAGTTTCTTCCAGAAAAAGGGACATAAGTATTAGATGTAATTGTGCTAGCGCCACATCACAGAGGCGTCCTGATTGGAGTGACACTGGTGACAGGGGAATGTGGGTATGTGTGATGTGCATGCGTGTGGGTGGGCGGGGGGAGAGAGACTGCTGCTCTTCAGAGTGTCAACTTGTTGGGGTTGGGGGGTGGGTGGGGGCGGTGGAGGCCAGTGGAGCAAACCCTTTCTGGAAGGGTGAATAGGTGGGCACCTAGGTGGGCCTCCTGCCCCTGGGGAAGCCAAATGAAAAGAAATGGGGAGGGCAGAGAACTGGGACCGAGTGAAGTGGCATTTCCTGGCGGGGGGCCTGGGGCAAGAATGCTCTGGAATTTATTTAGAAAGCTTGTAAACCAGCTAGTTATGGGTTGTTGCTTTTTTCTTTCTTTCTTTTTATTTTTTACTATTCTGGTTTGTTGCTCTTGTTCTCTTCTAAATTAGAAGCATGTTTATGCGACTGTGTGATGAAAGGCAACATTCCCGACGCACATGGTCCTGAAATTCCAGAAAAGAGAATGTGATTACAGGAAAGATGCTGCCTGCTCAATGAATGGGGGACCCTGGGCCTTAGTTTCCAGAACATGAGTCTTTACCGTCACAGACAGAAGGCTCCCACCTCCCGACCCTTGTGTGTTCTGTCTTTACGATTTCTGGCCACACTTCCTTACTTGTGGAGGCAGAGTGGTTTTGAAATAGAGGAACCCTGCTTCTGAGTTGAGTCACTGATTTCCAGTGGTTTGACCCAAACTATTTGCACAATTTAGGGCACCCCAGACCTTATTTTTCCCTCCCAAAGCACTCCAGTTGCAACCACAGCAAACAGGGCTATTTTAGGCTTACTGTATGCATGGTGTTTTTTGCTCTTGTGGGTTTAAAAAAAAAATATGACTCAGTTTTCATAATAAATCATGTAGACGGCTAGGGTCTGCCTTTCCTGAGACAGGAAGGGACAGCACGTCCTTGATGCAGAATGTGGATGTAAATTACTGCAGAGCACCCTGGCCTGTTCCTCCAGCTGAAGACTCCTGGAGCCCAGGCCCTGTGAGAAGCAGCTGGGGGAGTTCCTGGGGCCAGCCTGTGGGAACGTCAGCAGACTTAGGAGGTGAGCTTGACAGATACGTGCTCTGGGACCGATCTTTGTGGTCTTTGTCCTTCCGCATTTTTGTATCTCATTGTCAGAGGAACCTGGCAACAGTTCTTAACCACTTTTCACAGTGTTCTCATTTTTAACCCCTGAGCCTGTTTTCAAGAAGATGTCCGGTGATCTTGTTAACTCTCCTCTGCCCTCCTGGCCTCTCCATCCACAGAGAGGCCTGTTGCAGTTTTCTTCTTACTTCTCTTATAGACCCTCTGTGTCAGCTACCCTTTCTAGGGTTGGACCTTCCTCTTCTCTATGACCTTCCATGACTCCCATTGCTCCATAGCGTTGCTGTCCCATAGAGCCAGGAAATGAGCCACATGGGTAATTGTTTAGAAGCCACATTTTAAAAAGTTGAAAAGGAGCAGATGAAATGAGTTTTAACAACATACTTTACTGCATCTGTCTGACATAGTGTCATTTCAACACACAGTTGCTCCTAAGAAATTATGAACGAGATATTTTACATCCACCTCGTTAAGTTTTTGAACCTCAGGGTGTATTTTACATTGCCATATCCCAAATTGGATGCTAGAATTTCATCGAAAAAAATTGATCTCCATTCAGAGTTTATTAAATTTGCTGTTGCTAAAGTGGATTCATATACCTGAAGTGTCCCAGACTTACAAAAAGTTTTCTGGTCCCTGAATTCTATATTCTATTTTAAATTTAAATTGCTTATATTTAAGTGCAATTTAAAAACTGAGTTCCTCAGTCACACTAGCCACTACTCCAAGGGTTCACAGCCTCCCGTGGCTGATGGCGACCCTATTAGCCCCAATAGAGAACATTTCCATCCTTCCAGAAAGTTCCATTGGACAGCACAGTCTTATAAAGTCCAAACACCTCAAAAGGACTTTCAGAAATTTCTAGAACCCAGTTCCAACCTCTCTAGCTTTATTTGTTGACTTGGTTTTGCACGTGTTCACTTTCCACCTCGAAATGTACGCCCTTTCTTCTCTTCCCCCAGAGAAGTCTCTTTTTTTCATGCTGGCTTAACGGCAGAACTTCCTCGAAGGGTCCTCTCTTTCTCTCTGTAGCACAGTTAATTGCTCCGTCAGCTTCCCCCTGGCTCCAGAAGATGAAGCAGAACATGTAGGAAGGGGCCGCAGGGCCATCCGAGCTCCCGGACCGTGGCTCGCTGCCCTGGGAGCTCCTACCCCCATTTCTCCCGAGACAGGTTGGAATGGATCTCCTCACACACAGCGGCCCAGGCCCTGCCCCATTGGAAAACACAGCCACACAAAGGACAGCACTGTGCGCCGCTCCACGGCGGCCCCGGGGCTGTGAGTGTGGGCCTTCAGATGGGAGCACACCCTGGGCGCAGGCCATGTAATTCTAGGCGGGCATCGGCTCTAGGAGGGAAAAAAAAATCCTTTCTTTGCCCTCCCAAAAGGAAATATGTGCCTGGCAGCTCTGACACTCATTTTTCAAAATGGAAACTGGGGTGTGTGTGTGTGTGTTTACTTTGAAAAACTATGACATACATCCAGAAAAGTGCACGACTCGAATTTTCACGAAGCTAATGTATCCACGTAACCAGCCTCCAGATGAAGAAAGAGAACATGACCAGCCCCCCCACGTGGCCTCCCCCCCACCCCCCACCCCTTCCACGCTCTTCTCTGCCTCCCCAGAGTCACCACTGTGCTGACTCCCGGCCTCATGATTCATTCTGCCCGTCGTTTCTGAACTTCATGTACGTTTCTGCGTGCATTTTCGGCATCTGGCTTCTTTTGCTCAGCACTCTGTTTGCGATAGCTTGTGGTTGGTTTTTGGATGCTTTTATCTTTGCTGGCACCTGAAACTATTCGGAAAAAGCCACAGCAGTTAAGAAAGAAGAAAACTCTAGATGTGAAAGACTGGTGGCTGGAAGTGTGAAGAATCTTCTGCTCAAATTTGGTTGATGTTCGCCCTTGGGATTTTCTAGGTTTCGGGGATTTTTATAGGTCTGGGCAGTTTTCAGTTGTCCTTGCTTGCCTTTTATCTTTATTTAGGGAATCCTTGTTAAGGGGATGGTTCTTGGTCTTGAAAGGACGTGAAATCCTTTTCTGGCTTTTGGACAAGGCTGGACATGAGTCATTTCCTCAGATTTTCTTTTTCTCAGGTAGAAAATTAAAGATGAGGGTGGAGAAGAGAGAGAGATGTCAGTTTACTTTCTGATCTGGTATCTTCTGTTTTTGCTTTAGGTGAAATGTCTGCTCCGGGATTGTACCAGGCGACTGCCGGGCCTTCGTCGGTGCCCACCGCACCCCCATCCTATGAAGAGACGGTGGCCATTAACAATTACTTCCCCACGCCTCCTGCTCCCATGCCTGGGCCAACCACGGGGCTCGTGACCGGCCCCGACGGGAAGGGCATGAACCCGCCTGCATACTACACCCAGCCAGTGCCCGTCCCCAACGCCAATGCAAGTACGTGTGGCCTCCCTGGGCTCCTTACCGCCCTGGCCTTGGGGGCTCTGTGGGAATCAAGACAGCCACCCAAGTGACTCTGAGTCTAAGCCAAGTGCCAGTCGGCCCAGTTTTGGTTTGTGTGAAATGTTGCATACAGGCTTTTAGGTTCCGCATCGGTGAGTCTCATGGCTTTTCCACGATGAAGTCCGGTTTATGAGCTTTCCCTAGTCTGCCATAAATCGATCCTTTGGCACTTACACAGAGGCACAGCCACCCTTGCCAGGGAAATTTGACCATTACAGTGCGCTTTTCAGGGCCCCCACCCTTCCTGCTGAGGTTGGAGAGAAGCCCTGCACCCCGCGTTGGGGGCTGGACTAGGAGAGGGGAGGAAACAGCCATGCGTGAGGAGAGGGTGAGCTGAAACCTGCCCCGGCCCAGTAGCACCGTCTGCAAAAGTTGCTCCCCCGCCTTCCAGAACCTTTTTTTTTAACATCTGATAAGGGTTTAATATCTAAAATACATAAAGAACTCTTACAAAATAACACCAAAAAGATAAACAATCTAGTTAAGAAATGGGCAGAGCACCTGAATAGACACTTCTCCAAAAAGGACAGGCAGAGGGCCAACAGACACGTGAAAAGATGCTCAATGTCACTGATCATCAGAGAGATGCAAATTAAACCCACAGTGAGATAATCACCTCCCACCCATCAGAATGGGGGCCCCTTTCTTTTAAAGCTTGTTCCCTCATCCACTGTTTCCCAAACGTCTTCTGAAGTAAGCCCACATAAAAAAAGCATACCATGGGTGGCACACAGTAGGGCGAGCCGTCAAGGCTGTTCGATGCTGCAGGCAGCGAGCTTGGGGCCCCAGCCCCGTGGTCATGGGTGTCTCGGCACACTGGCATCCGTTCGTGCAGCACAGCGAGGACCTCAATGTGGACACTGTACGGACACACGGCATGTGCTGTCCCTGACCCTGATCGCTGGACACAGGAGGCTGCCATGCCTCCTGGGAGCCGTGCCTGCACGCCTCTGGAAACTGAAAGCCCTGTGGCCGCCGCCGGGGCCTTCTCAGAGTGCGCTGTGCCCGGCTTATTCCCCAGAACAGGCGGAGCGATTTGGCCTAATGTTTCCGATGAGTAACCGCCCAGGCCCTCCAGGAAACCGCGGCAGCTTTTTATTTAAAGTTCTAAGTTCGCTTGCATTGTTCTAGATTCAAAGCAATGCGATCAGCTATGCACAAAGAAGTTTCACTCCCTTCCCCACTGGACCCCACGGACCCGCACGGCGTGTAGGTGGCCGCTCTTAAAGTTTGTGTGTCCTTTCGGCGTTTCTGTTTGCGGACGTAATGGACACAAACAAATGTTGCCCCTCCCTTTTCTTACAGAAGTGGGGGCATGCGTAGGCACATGGCGTGGGTGTGCACGTGCTTTCTTCTCACCTCGCCGTTTGCTCACTCAGCCAAGTGTCCGTGTGGGCACCCAGACAGCCTTCTCAGTCTCTCACGGCAGCGTCCACGAGTGCCACCGCTTATGTTCACCAGTACCTACTAAGGTCTGCTTGGCCTGTTCCCAATTTTTTGCTTGTACACAGCACTGTGTATGTCATTTCTTAAGTATGTAGGTACGCTTTTAGAAGAAATCCCCAGAAACAGGATTACTGGGTCAAAAGTTAAGTGCATTTATAATTTTTTAAAAGATTTTATTTATTTTACTTTTTAGAGAGAGGAGAAGGGAGGGAGAAAGAGAGGGGAGAGAAACATCGATGTGCGAGAGATACATTGATAGGTCACCTCTTGAGCGCCCCCTAGCTGGGAACCTGGCCCGCAACCCAGGCACGTACCCTAACTGGGAATTGAACCGGCAGCCCTTCTGGTTCGCAGGCCAGCATTCAATCCACTGAGCCACGCCAGCCAGGGCTGTAATTCTGATAAATATTGCCAAATTGCCCTCCATAGAGGTTTCTTATTTTGCACAATGTCTGAGAGCGCCTATGTCCTTTTTGCCAAGAGAGTATATTGTCCAACTTTTGAAATTTTGCCAATGTAATTGGTACAAAATTTTATCTTAATGCAGTTTTAAATTTCATTGATCTTATAATGAGGGAGATTGTTCATCTTTTCACTTGTTTAAGCCCATTTGCATTTCCCCGTAGTAACTCCCCTTTCTGCTGGAATCAGCTAAAGCTGGTTCCCGTGGCTCGGTACAGTTACACCGTCTTACACCCCTTTCTCCTAGAAGCCAGAGTGCTTCTTCAGGCGTTTATTCTGATGTTGGTCCTTGAAGGACCAAAGTGGAAGAGCTGGGTTTTACCCCAAGTATCCATCCTTCTAGGGATAAAGGAAAAGGAGTCGAAGGTGGTTTGTATCGCCAGCATTGGCTGCAGCTTCCTAGCTTCATCAAGTTTTGCTGTTAAATGCTTGACTTGGGAGTGAGCCACGTGCTGGCCTGTTGGCATGGTTCGGTAGCTTCAGAACACCCACAGGTGTGACATTCCAGTGTCTTCTTCCTTTTTGCTTCCTTCTCTTCCTGACTTCCTTCTATTCTCTCTTCCTTCTTTTGCTATTCCACTCTATAGGTTAGAAGTCTGCCAGGTCTCAGGGGCTGGATCAGGGTCTCAGCAGGGCTGCCTTTCATTCTTCAGGCTCCGGGGCCCTTTCCTTGGGTTTCCCAGCTGTGTGGCTCACGGCCCCTCCCTCCATCCCTGAAGCCACAACAGCCATCCAGGTCCCTCTCACGTATCACATGACTCCTCCAGCAGCTTCCTCATGGCCTTGCCCTTGAGTACTTCCTGCTGCTTCAGTGTCACCAGCCGCTCAGGAGGAAATGCCAGGTCAGAGGGTGGCCCTGTGAGTCAGCCTGGGTTCACCTAACCCCCGTGTGCCCCAGTTTTCCCATCTGTGAGTTAGGGCTCAGCGAGTACCTACGTCAATAAGTTCTTAAAATGAAAGCATGTTTTATGAGTAATCATTTGATAAAGGTGCTCAAGTAATTTTGACCCCTTGAGAAGGGAGAGGACAAGATAACTTTTGACTTTTAGCTCACTCTCTGCTCAATACATAACTCATTCTTTTACCAGAAAAAAAAAAAATCAATGGAATTTACACGCGATCACTAACGTAGGCGTCTTCAATGGTGTTTGCTGGGAGGAGCATCTTCCTAGGCCTCTCGAGGAGTCCTAGGCTCAATGAGCACTGGGAAATCGTTAATTTCCTCCAATACATAGATGGCAGCGGTGGCATCCCAACAGCCTAAAAAGGAACTGAAGGAAGTCACTTTGACAGAAATATGAGCTTAAACAACTTTGCCAAATACCAAAAAGACCATGTAAAACTTGAAGGGCTTCGGGACAGACATGAGCCTAGATTCTCTTGTTGACGGCTGTGAGTGTCTGTGCCTGCTGCCACCGAGTTCGCTCTCCCCGCGCAATGTCATGTGCCCCTTTCATGGTTGGCCCAGCTCCCCGTCTCGGCGCAAAGAGCGGGACCAGTGTTCCCGGGCCCCGTGTGCTCTGGCCTTTGCACTGGGCGCTGGACTTGATAAAGGAGCCTCTTTGTGAAAAGAGAGAATTGTTTTATTGCGAGGCCACTCTGTACCAGGCAGGCTGTGAGGTTCTTTCTCTACCAGCATTCTCTTATTCAATCCTAAAAACAACTCTGTTACGTCCATTTTTTAAATAACAGCTCCACTGAAATATAATTTCCAGACCATAAAGTTCAGTCTTCTCGAGCGTGCAACGTGGTGGTTTCAGTCTGTTGGCGGCATCCCGCAGCCGTCAGCACTGACTCCAGAACACTTCCGTCACCCCAGAAAGGAGTCCCGCATCTGTTCGCATCCCCAGTTCCCGTTGTCCCAGCCCCTGGCTGCCACTAATCTACAGGTGAAGAAGAGAGGGATAAAAACCCACCACACCATGTGCTCTGAAATGACCGTCTGCAGACCACCTTTGTAGAACCACTCAGGGGGCTTTAAGTGCAGTTTGGGGACCCTGCCCGACCTGCGGAGTCAGGCTGTGTTGGGGGCCGGGCCTGGGAACCTGCATTCTCAGTGAGCTCCCACATGATTGCAGACGGTTGCGTTTGAACGCCTGGCTGAGCCCGAGCCGAGTCCCTCCTCCAGGCACACAGTCCTTTCTTCCACCTCACGTGCGGCGGCTCTCCAAGCGCCTCAAATTATATTTCTGGAAATCTGCCAGTTTCCTCTTTTTCCCTTTTTTGTCACCTCACCTATTTTTTTTTTTTTTTAATAGTAGATTTGGTTTTTATTGTGGAGTACCCATATCAGGGCAAAGTGCTACACACAGAACTACAAATCATTTTGGGGAAAAAGCTGTAAAAAAAAAAAAAGTGCAGCTGCTTTAGGTGTGCAGTCCTGACTCGAGGAATCCACACTCCAAAGGGGTCCTGGCCCCTGAGGGGCTTCCTGATGGTGGCTGCCCCAGATTTCTGCAGCCTCGGGCCTGCCCCATCCCATTTTTAAAAATACCCAGTGTCTTGAGCATTTCCAAGTTCAGTGGCATCAGTTATGTTCACATTGTTGTGGGACCACCACCACCACCCACTTCCAGAACTTTTCCATCCTGCAAAACTGAAACTCTGTGTCCATTAAACGCCTCCCCGCTCCCCTCCCTGCAGCCCCTGGCAACCACCTCCGACTGTCTGTCTCTACGAATTGAACTACTCTAGGTGCCTGATAGACAGGAGTCATACAGTACTTGTCCTTTTGTGGCTGGCTTATCTCACTTAGCATGACACCATCAGGGCCCATCCACGTGGTCTGTGTCAGAGCTGCATTCTGTTTAAAGGCTGAATGACCTCCCGCTGTGTGGACGGCCCACACCGTGCTGCTCCACTCGCCCACTGGTGGATACGTGGCCTTTGTGAACGTGCCGCTGTGAACCTGGGTGTCAAGGCCCTGCCGGCACCTTTCTGTCGCCTACGGATCACTTTCCTGGTCACCGATCGGGCTCTGTCCTTTTCCCTCCCGTCAGTTGCCGTGCAGACGGTCTACGTGCAGCAACCCGTGTCCTTTTTCGACCGCCCGGTCCAGATGTGTTGCCCTTCCTGCAACAAGATGATTGTGACCCAGCTGTCCTACAACGCTGGAGCCCTCACCTGGCTCTCCTGTGGGAGCCTGTGCCTGCTCGGGTAAGTCTGGCTCTCCCTCCGGCATTCCCCTCGCAGGCTTTCTCAACGGCAGCACATACTTCGGTCTCGTGGGGTGCCGTCCTTTGCACTTAGGGTGTTGAGCAGCATCCCTGGCCTCACCCACTCTGCGCCAGTAGCTCTTCTCCCCACGGTAATAACTAGGAGCCGTCTCCTGTGGAGAGCCCCTGCTCTTAAGCACATCAGCACCCAGGAGCTGCTGTCCCATCATTTCTTCTTGCTTATCTGGTCCAGCCACTCCCTGCATGTAGGGACAAGCGTAGCGGCCACTTGCATCTGTGTAGGGTGATGCCCTAGGGATTTCTTTTCCTTATGGAATTTCCTGACCTAAATAATAATGTTTGCCTGACTCCGAGAGAAGCTTTAAACGATCCGTACATTAAAATACTTGATAGTCATCTCTTCAGAGCTTCTTGTCCAAGTGTTTTTCCCATTGCATCCACAAGGGGATTGTGTAAATATTTATGTCTGCACCAAGGTATTATATTGAAAGAGATAATACCTTCTGTTCTGAGAGAAATTTGAAGAAACACGGTTTAATTTTTTTTCCCCCAAACAGCTAAAGGCAGCCACCTTATTCCTGGCCAAGGGGATTTCTCAGAAAACCATGGGGCTCTGTTTTCTGCCTCAAAGGAAATGATGTCCGTGCGTTTCTCTTCAGGAGCCCCTGCCTCTTGTGCAACTGGCTATTTCTTATTATGCCACAGGCCTTGTGAAGGTCCTTCCTGTATTTGCTGGTGGCATAGGTTAAGGGACATTATTTTGGGGAACTTTATTTGGTTGTTGCTGTAAGAAGCAGCCTTTCCATGTGGAAAAGTGATCAGTCTGAGACAGGTCCCCAGACCTCAGCCCAAGGGCCCGATCTAGCCCATCGGAGTTTTGTTGGGACACGTCATGTCATCCGTATGTGGATTGTCTGTGGCCGCTCTCACACCACAATGGCAGGTGGACTGTGTCCTGTCTGGCCCGTTATAAAAGAAGTTCACTGACCTCAGTCTAAGACTTTGAAAGGTGCCCAGATAACTCAGGATTTGAAAATGCGCTTGGTACAGTCCGTCCGTGGGAGCAAGCTTGGCATTAGTTGGTGTATTAGTTTCCTATGGCCACCATAACAAACGACCACAAGCCAGTGGGTTAAAAGCAATAGAGATTTACTTTCTCACAATTCTGGAGCCGAGCATCCCCAAATCAAGGTGCCATGCTCCCTCTGAAGGCTCTAAGGGGAGAATCCTGTGCCTCCTCCAGCATCTGGTTGGCCAGGTGTTCCTCGCTTGTGGCCGCATTACTGCTTCTGCCTTCACGTGGCTTTCGTTCCCCTGTATTGCTGTGTGTGCTCTCCTCTTCTTATAAGGACACCAGTCATTGTGTTTAGGGAGCCCACCTGCCTAATCCAGCACAGCCCCAACATGAGATCCTTAATTATATCTGCAAAGACCCTTTCTCCAAATAAGGTCTCATTTGTAGGTTCTGGGGGGGTTAGGACACCTGATGGATCTTTTGGGTGGCCACCATCCAGACTACTCCAGTCACTAACGTATCTTCATGTGGCTGTTTTTATTCTCCCAGGTGCATAGCAGGCTGCTGCTTCATCCCATTCTGTGTGGACGCCCTGCAGGACGTGGACCATTACTGTCCTAACTGCAAAGCTCTCCTGGGCACCTACAAGCGTTTGTAGGACTCGACCGGGTCTGACGGGAGCCGTGTGTGGCAGGGAGTCCGCTCTGACTCTCAGCCAGCCCCACCCCTGTTGGAGGTTCTGCCTTGGTGGTCTCATCTCTCCAGGGGCTCCACCTTTGTGTCTTCTTTCGGGGGGAAATATTGCAAAAGTAACACACTTCCAAACCCCAGAAATTGCTGCTTGGAGTCGTGCACAGGACATGCAGAGACATTCACCTTGAGTGCTGAGTCAAGGGTGTCCCACCTGCCTGCCACCCCGAGCCATCCCATCTAACTGTGATTGTTGCCCTGTCTGAATATCTTCCAGTGATTTGACTTGCCAGCTTCTTTTCTTGCCTCAGTGGGCCTTTCCAGCAGTGGGCTCCAACTGAGAAGCCACAGGTTGCCTTATGTCCGAGACTGTTCTGGTCTGAATGTGGCCGAGCCAGCCTTTAGTGTTATCATCGAGTCTGTCTGTCAACATGTCTGATGACAAAAGGCTTGCCTTAAAGGCCCTGGCCCTCAGGTTCTGTGCCTGCAGGCTTGTCGCTAGCACAAAAGTTCATTTTAATTTCTTCATTTGTTTTTTACGTACATGGAGGGACCACCCACACCCCCAGACGCGTATCCGTGGGGTCATAAACGATTCTAGAAATACAGGGCAGGATCGCATCACCACTCTGTCTGCCCTCCGCTCTCTGGGCCAGACCCTCAGCCACTTTCCATCAAGGGCTTTTTCTTGTGGAGAAATCATTTGTATTGGCAGTTTTTACGGCCTTTTGGTCTTACACACCTTTGAACATAATTTTCAAAGAAGGGATTTATAGAACTGTTTTCTGTAACCGTATAATTGGTATCATTTTCCCATTTGCCAGGGCACTCTCATATACATATATATATATATATATTTTCCCTTAACAAAAACAGTCATGGGTAATTGCACCCAGTGCCTTCGCTTGGGTTAATGTGGTTCTTGAGAGCCTTCATGGCAGAACCGGGAAAGCGGGACTCCCTTTGGGTCCCCGGTGGCGTGTGTGGGAAGACACAGAAAAGCACGTGTGAGCACTTCCGGGTACCATGGTGCTGAAAAGCGTGGGGACCGGAACTGTTTCAAAGGAACCTGAAGTCTGATTTTATTTCTCAGAAATCTAATTTGTTGTATAACATCGGAAGACATGATTTCTAGGACTCAAGCAGCAAGCCAGAGTTCTTGGGATGCTGCTGTGTCATCTGAGGAATCAAGACGAAGCTGGACTAGCCTTCCAGGGGGTCCCCATTTTGATGATACATAGGCACAGGGAATGCATGTGAATAATATTATGTAGAAGTCAAGCCTAGACCTTGAACAAAAATCTGTATATTGGCTGAAAATTAGAGTCATAACCGTTGATTCAGCTTATTCATTTGATATTTTGGAAGTTTCAGTAATTATTTTTTGCAACGAATATGAATACTACATCGCACTTTGGTGTTTATCTGCTTTTAAAAAATAAAGTCTTTGGTTCATTTGGTGAACTATTTATCAGTTCTTACAGTGTGAAGAAGGGTCTCATGTGTTTCTCGCTGTTGTTACAAAGAACCTCTATTTGCTCCATAACAGTAGAAAACCCTCCCTGACGAAAACTTCAGACTTGCTGAATGTCCTGCGATGCCAAGATGACCGATGTGGGGTCGGGTAGGTGGCTGGTGAGCCAGATCGGAACATTAGGCTGTTGGGGCTCAACAGGCGTCATCGATGGCAGCCGGCCATGGCTTTCAAGTTTTAGTCAAATGCACAGAAGCAAGCCGTCCCCATTCATTCTCCAAACAAAACACGCTTTGTTAACCAATCGGGGTGGTTGTGAGATGTCAGAAGGAGAGCATCGTAACGCCACCAGGAACGTGAATGTCATCCTCCCCGTTCCTGCCTGGTGATAAAACTGCGTTAGGAAGGTGCAGGAAAATGACGTCATCTTGCTGTGGCTTACGTCGTCACGTACACCCTGTCTTGGGGCCTTGAGAAATTTCTCCTCAGTTTTGATCACGTGTTTTTCCTTCACTCGACAAAACCGAAGACCGTGCCTGGTTAGCAGTTTTGTTCAGATGGTGGTATATAAGGGTTCTCAGGTTGTTACTCATGACATCTGCAAAGTCTTCCAAACAAAAGCTGTTTCCAGGACCGTCGAATATGCTGTGGGAATTATAAAGTAATGTCAGATGCCTGCAGATGCCTCTTGCACCCAGGCTCACCTGAGCATTTATTGGACATTCCATTTATTGTTCAAAGTACAGGCTTCCTTGTATGTTTGTATGAATTAAAGGCTCTTTTGTTCTGCCACTGTTTCTGGGGGGTTTTGGAGTTAGTTTGTTGCAAACACTGAATCACATTCAGTGAATGAAAGTACTTTGTATCTCCTTGGACCTCAGAGAAGATTTCTACCAATTTCAAACCACAAATGGCTGTATTTCTTATACGTTGTTAGTCCATCTAGGCGAGGTAAACTTATACGTAAGTGTTGGTTTGTGTCTTGTTCAAAAAACTATTCTGTTACTGCATCTGTGAAGCCAACTTTAAGCACATGACCGATTCCTGGCTGACCCAACACTACCTGTGAAAATGTTTTTTCTGGGACCACTGACTTCCCCGCTGCTATCGAGAACAATTCCAAGAGGCACTAAACTATTTATCAATGTGGCTTCACACGCGCATACACAGTCTGGCCTTGGGTTTCTCCCCAGTGACAGCCTCTGGTGTTCGGGATGCTAAAGTCCTTCTCTAACTTCCTGGGCTCAAAGATCTCCATTAGGAGTTAAGTGTGGACGTTGGAATTTTACTTAACAAAATTCTGATTAGCATTTTGGAGCCCATTAAACTTATCTCCTGCATTTATGACTCAGATGTTTACAATGAGTCGTCTGTTTCTCCTGGGCACGTGAGTGAATTTCAAGTAGACCCAGTAAGAGCGAGGGAAGAGAAGGGAGATTTTTAGTCTAAGCATTTTGAAGAAACAAGATTCTGAGGCTCAGAAAGATCTTAAAAAACGAAACACTTCATGGCCAAGTGCACAGTCTGGTCACTTACTTAACTGTCTCGTGACTGTTCTCTGTAGCAGGAGGAAAATGTTCACACACGTAAGTACCCTTTTTTCTCGGAAAATGAATGTTTTGAGAGCAGTTTTAAGTTCACAGCAAAGCCGAGAAGAAAGTTCCCGTGTACCCCCCACATGCCCAGATGCCCCAGGACCAACGTCCTCCCAGGGTGACTCACTCGGCACAATCCATGAGCCGACACCAGTGCGCCATCGTCACCCAGAGTCCATAGTTCATGTTGTGGCTCACGCTTGGTGTTGACACTCTGTGGGTTTGGACAAGTGTGTAGTGACGTGTGTCCACCATCACAGTGCCCTGCAGAGAGGACTTTCCCTGCCCTAAAAGGAGTCCATGCCCATCCATTCGTCCTCCCTCCCCCAGAGCCCTGGCCCCCACTGACCTTTTCACTGTCCCCACAGTTGTGCCTTTTCCAGAATGGCGTGCAGGGAGGACTGTGGCTTGGAGCCTTCCCACACGACTTCTGTCACTCAGCCATGTGCATTTAAGTGTCCTCATGGCCTGATCACTCATTTCTCCTTAGTGCTGAGTGACACTCTGTTGTCTGCACAAGCACACTTTCAAGTACTGGTAAGGCCCTTGGCACTGCAGCATCTCAAGTGATCTACCTCATTTCCCAAATGGGCAAAATCAAGGTCGGGCGTGTGTCCCGTACCCCAGTGTCATCAGAGACAGGGCACGCAGAGTTTTGAAGCCTGCAGGTGCGTAGTTGTGCATGTGTTGGGGTGTTGCAGTGCAAAGAGAGCGCCAAGGGCAACCTCGGGCAGCCTCTGGTCTGGCACACCGTCCAGCGGTGATTTTCACGTCCTTTCTCACCGACTGGCTGCGGCTGTGCCTGAGGTATTCGCAGCCTGGGCGCCAAGCCGGCCCTGCCTGGGGAGAGGGGCAGTGGGCCCGGCACTGCCCTGCCGACATTTCTGGTGGCTTCTGTGTTTTTCTTTTTTAAGCTACAGTTCGCCTCACCTTAAAAGTGTGTAATTCAGTAACATTTAGTACGTTCACAGTGTTGTACAACCATCACCTAGTTCAAGTTCCCAAATATTTTTCCTCAGCCCACCTAAAATTCCATGCTCATTACATATATGGTCACACCTTTCCCTCTTCCCCTGGCACCTGGCAGCCACCAACCTGCCTCTGTTTCTTTGGATTTGCTTATTCTGGATGTTTCACATAAATGGAATTGTGTGATACGGGGCCTGTTGTGGTGTCTCTCACTGAGTGTCATGTGTCCGAGGTCCGTCCACGTAGCAGGGGGCAGCGCTGCATTTCCCTTCGTGGTGGAATAACGCTCCTTTGTGGGTTTACACCCCATTTTGTCATTTTGTTTATGGCCGCACTGGCGGGCCTTTGGGTCACTTCCACCTTTTGGCTACTGCAAATAACGCTGCTGTGACCACTGGCTTACCGTTTTTGTTTTCTGTTTTTTGTTTTTTTTTTTGGTGAATGTGTGTTTTCATTC